>DWON01003100.1:0-18810 GCA_018251015.1 Phocides pigmalion okeechobee
GCAAGTGGATCGTAAGGTAACCTAAACATTTTACGGTTAATCAGGCTAAATATCTGACGCCGTGTACTAGACCTACCCACTATGCCGCCCGGTTATAATTAATTCAATATGCAACTAGGGATATGCGCTTGCACCGTATACATGAATATTAAATCGCCAAAGAGATAAAATGCTAATTCCTAGATGCATACATATTTATCTCGGACTAAATTAAAGGGAAGATAACACTGCGTAGATGCTCGTAAGGATTAACAGATTTACCCGATTTACATTTCTACACAAAATATTTTAATTAAATAAGTGTAGATACATCTACTTAGGCTATCACGGACCGACGCCCGTGGCATTAATTCCTAGTCTGAGTGTCGCATTGCATTAAAGTTTGGAGTTGTGTTAAAGCAAAGTTTTAACTCTATATTTAATTAGTTTTATGTGCAATTAAAATTCCGAGACACTGAAAATGTTTATAGTTTGAAATTAGTTTTGTTACACAATGTTGCTTCAGAATTAAACAGTGGATACTTAATCTATAGTAATATACAGAGGATTTTTTGTTTTTGTGTGCACTGAATAAGCTCCGAAAGTACTGGACCGATTTTAAACAAATTGTCACTAATAGAAAGCTACGTCATCATGAAGTAACGTATGGTATAGTATATTTTCTTTGACTGTGCATTTGTGTGTACTAATATCAAGAACAGCTTAACCGATTTCAGTCCGGTTTTCGTTATTGACATGCAGTAAGCACATACAATGTTCGATTCAAAATGGATGGTTATTGATTAGTATAACAATATTCACACCTTGTTGAACATTACAAAAACTCAAAATGTAGCCTGGCGATAATTTTCTATTCATTCAAGTTATTAATGATTACCTTCTATTTATTGTGACAAAACAAAGCAAATACCATAAAGGATCGTCAGTTTGCAAACCAGTGCTGGAGGCCACCATCTTAGTCCTCGGGAGTAACAACGCATTGTGGTTCGGTTGGAGGGATGCGGTTGCCGGCTACACTTTGAACCATCTTAGTCCTCAGGAGCAGCAATGTATCTACGTTCGAGCTCAGATTGGATATCAGTAGTTTTTTGTGGTTGTACGTGGATGTCTATGGGTTGCGACTACTTAACATCAAGTTTGCATGCTCACTTGCTACTCTAAAGGTGGTAGAGCCATTAGAGCTCGCCCGGGGCGGTACCACCGCCACCCTCGTAACCCGCCGTAAAGCGGCATATTCTTCATGTATTGTGTTTCGGTTGGGGAGGTGTGGTTGCCGGATACACATTATTGGAGGCGAATATCTTAGTCCTCAAGCGTAGGAACGCATCCGCGTCTATCCTTAAATTGAACTTCTGTTCTATTTGAGATTAGTCGTGGTTGTCCAAGGGCTGCAGTGACCACTTAACATCAGGTGGCCTGCATGCCCGTTTCTTACTCTTTTATTATAAAAAAAAAACTCTTCTCACATAAAAAAAAACAAAGAATTATAAGTATTAATACAGTTTGCGCAAAAAACTCTTAACGATAACAAGTGGCTGACATTCCGTAAACTTGCGACAGCAGCAATTCATAGCCCGCCAAACTTTCCCCGTTTCCAAGCTTCATTTATTCGCAACAGTTTGCCGAAGACATAGGTCAACTGAACGCGACAGTGCCAAAGGTACGAAATTGGCTGGCACTCGCAACAAGATTATTCAACGATATTATGTATACAAACCTTTTGTAAAGTAAACAATTAGATCGGCGAGGTACCACCGCCGCCCTCATAATCCGCTATGGAGCAAATCTTACGTTTTGGTTAGAGACGCGCGGTAGTCAGACACACATATAGCTTGTCCGAAAGAATCCTGTTCAGTATCATGTCAAAATTTGAAATGAATTAATGATACAGTTCGAAAAAAACAGTACGTTAAAAAGTTTAATTGCTTCTCTTGAAAAAGTATATTTTTAGAGTTAATACAGTATTTTTGCGGACAAGCGATATGTAGAAGCGAGGCAACCGTTTTTAGAAATCGCAACGCATCTACGCGTGACTTCATATAAGAATTCAGTCCTGTTTTAGGTTGTATGTGGATGTCCATGGGCTACAGTGACTACTTAACATCAGGTGGCCTGCACGTACAACACACGCCGAAGTTGGAGCCGAAAGTGTTGATTATTTTAAAAAAAGTAAAGTATCTAAGATATTAAAGAGTATCCTCCGCATCATATTCAACAAATTATTATACTACTTTATGCCTACGGCTTTCATACGTACAAGTGGACATAACAGTACATTCAAAAAACGTTTAAAATCGTATTTTAGCTCTTTAGGGGTGATATTTCTAAACATTCCTTTCTTAATGTCTACTTACGCTATATAAAAAATCTTATATATTATAAATTTTACAATTCTCGGTTTATCTATATCCACTGTGCGTTGATTTCCGTCTGTCAGTCACCTTCCTCTTTTTTATATATGCCTTAACTACGTATAATATTAAACCTACTGCCACATCTAGAACATATTTATCCTGCAAAGTTTACATTAAAAACACCTTTGCACATTACCATCACTTTGGATCTTACACAGTCGCAATAAGCGTGTTTGTAAAGGTTTACCACACCTTACGTCTCCCGAACGTTATTAAGTAAAAGGTTTTCGGCACCTGACATTTGCAGGCCTCAACTTTGGAATTACAATTTTCTGACGTGATGAAAATTGGAAATATATCTGTAAACGTTAATTGTTATTTTTGTTTACAATGAGATATGTTGCCTATACGATACATCGTATATGTACTACATTTTATTATGTAATGGGTTACGATTAACAATTTTTAATGGCGATTTCAAACTAGTGGCATGGCTCGTGACTACGCCGTGACCACGAGACATGCACCTGGTTCGTTCATTGTGAGTACCCGTTATATAATAAAATGTACAAGGTATACAAATTTACAGGGTGGTAGAGCCGTGAGAGCTCTCCAGGGGCGGCCCCACCGCCGTAAAACAACATGTTCTTCATGTATTGTGTTTCTGTTGGGGAGGTGTGGTTGCCGGATACACATTAATGGAGGCGACCATCTTAGTACTCAAGAGTAGGAACGCTTCCGCGTCCATCCTTAACTAGTACTTCTGTTCTATTTGAGGTTTTCCATGGGCTGCAGTGACCACTTAACATCAGGTGGCCTGCATGCCCGTTTCTTACTCTTTCAATATAAAAAAAATGAAAAAAATCCGCTATGATATTAGATTAAAATTGTACATTGTATACTAGCCGTTGTGTTGAAGGTCCAATTTGGATTGTAGTTTACCGAGTATATAAACGAAGATAAATACGGGGTTACGAGATGTGTTAATTGCAACTGGTTTAAGTTGAACTGAGCGAAAACTACCTTTGTCCGTGACTTCGTTCGCATTTTCTTACAAGCAGTACCTAAATTCCTCAAAATTAGTGCGGATTGGTGAAATACCCAAACTTTGAAAGTTTTATGAAGAACTAGCCATGAAAATCTCCTCACGATATATAATTTTAAGCTGGATCGTGGTCACGGCTAAATTGTGATGACGGGGCAAACTGTTCTCCTCGTTTCAATTTTTTGTTTAAACAAGTGATACAATTTATAATGTACGCGCCAGAGATTTGAACCACGGACGGAGATTTAACCATAGGGTCACTGTTTATGTATAGCAAGTTAGAAACTATTTGAGCGGACCAGTGAGCAGTATAAGGGGGATGTGTGCACGCATTAACAAGCAGTGTGTGGCCATTTTAAAATTGTGTCATTGCTTATATCCTTTAACCCAATTTATATCCCACTGCTGGGTTTGAGTTTTTCCCCACACATGATGTAGGAATACTTCAGCTAAAAAAAGGTTTAACAAATCTTATCTATGAACAACATCTGTGATTATATTATTTAAATTCAAATTCAAATTCATTTGACCTGTGAAAATATTTGACCTGTAACGATAATGATTATCATTCCCTAAGTACCACGCAAGCACATATTAAGTTTTAGTCACTAGCGATCACCCATCTAACTCCGGGTCTCGTCCGATATTACTTAAGTTTACTACACTATGTCACACGAAGGGTTCGCTCTCCATTCAATTGGATAGCTGAATGATAAATTTCGATTTCACTAGAGGACTGATTCATATCTTGCACAGAGAAATATGGTTGCTATTCAGCGCGGGAATGCGACCAGTATTCTTTGCACTATGTCGCATGGTCGCGGACTCGCCTTAGAATGTTTAGATTAAGATTTTATTGCGATTAATTTTAAAGGATGTCACGTTAGATTCGTAAATAAAATAAAATCAAATATTTTGTTGAAAGCAAAGCAGCCCGCTCTTCCGATTGCCGACCGCCCACTAGATGGTTAAAGCACAAATACTAATAAATTACGTCGCTTTATCCGTCGGTCAATTTGCAAAATTGCCCGGAGTCCGGCACTAAGCGCTTATTACCGGTTAATAGTCGATTGCGTTCAATTATTGCGAATGCTATCCGGTCCTACCGCACTCGATACGTGCGAGATATCTATGCGATGGCTGAGCTAGGACGTTTTAGTACTATCTATTGGTCCGCGGTTACGGCTTTTGAACTTAAGCTACGTTACATAAGTGATACTACCGTGAAGGTATCTATTAGTATGGTCGAAACTATCGTGAAGATATTTAGCGTAGTCGAAGGGTATTTAGCATGGTCCAAATTATCCTATTCAACTGTAATACCGAAACGTGCATTGGCGGATTTTGCAAGAAGGTAGACCAACAGTTCGAGGTATCGTCCTCATAATACGCCGTGAAGCAGTTCTTTTTTTCGGTAGCTGGTGCGGTTGCTGACTAAAATTACAAGCGAGGAGACCACCGTAGGCTTCAACAGTAGCAACGCATCCTCCCGTCTCGTCACAATTTCGGCATCATTCCTATCGTCACAATACAGGGTGGGGGAAGTCAGGTCTCAGAGATTACGTCTAGTACCTATTGCTTTTACTACTAGTGCTAGTGAGTATTTGAAATTTGATATTTCCTTCTGTACGATTAGTAGAAAACTAACATTTATTCTAAGTCCCATATTTTCATGTACATTGGAAACGGGCGACTCAATAAGCAGAAACAGACAGGTATACAACGCTATCACGTATAAATGTCGGCACAGATTAATTGAAACCATCTTAACGGCCGCCGTACAACTCCACCTGCTTATTGTATTAATGGTGGTATTGAACTTGCGGGAGAGAGAACCGAACTCAGTTCACACGCCTACAAACTAAATCTCTGCTCTAAACTCCCAGCTCTATCTCAACGAGATAAGATTCGAACTTGAAGTCATTGTCGTAAGTTTAGATGAAACGCCGCCTTCCGCACTGTTTCTGCTAATGAGTTAGTCAATTAGCTGGCGTATTATCTGTCCACTTTGAAAGACGCGCGATTCCGTGCAGTAACAAAACGCGGGAACTTAGAATCGTTTGAATTCTAATTGCGAATCGTTTCTACTTCTCTATGGTTTAAGTTTTGATAGTGTTTCTTTATCGTCTGTATCCTTATTTAAATGTGCAGTTAATAATAACATCGTTTACTGCCATAAAATACCAATATAAATAAATATATTTTACCTATATGTAATACTTGGCATGACAAAAGGAGGCAGTCTCGACTTTGCATACTAGGAATCTAAGTCTCAAGTAGAGCTGTTTTCATGTCGTTCCATACTCCTCGTAATGTTATTCGGGATATAGTAAATGCCAGCCGATTTTGACTGGGTTAATTTAAATATGTAATTGCGTTTAACACTGTCAAATTATAGGAATGGCTTCAGGATGAGAAGCTTTAGGCCATAATATATCACGTTGGCCAAGTGTGGATTGGTAGACTTTACAGGTCTTTGAAGACTTAATAGAAAACTCGCAAGCGAGCAGGTGTTCTTACCATATTTTCCTTCGCCGTTCAAGCAAGTTATTTTAATTTGTAAAATAGACAAAACTGAAAAATCGGAGATACCCGTCTGAAATTCGAACCTCAGACTCCTTGTTAGAGCGGCCCGAATCTTATCGACTGCTAATGGTAAAATCAATAAACATGATTTTTTATGTGAGAAGAGTAGCAAACGAGCATGTAAACCACCTGATTTTAAGTAGTCGCAACCCATAGACATCCACGTCCAACCTCAAAAACGACTGTAATCGTATCTGAGCTCAAACGTAGATACGTTGCTACTTTTAGGACTAAGGTGGTCGCCTCGCTTCAAAGTGTACCCGGTAACCGCACCTCTCCAACCGGAACACAAGTAATGGTTTACGGCGGATTATGAGGGCAACTGTGGTACTCCCCCAGACGAAATATAGTTCTTCCACTTCCAAATAAATTTATAATAAGCACAAAAAATCGAGACGCATTTTAATGTCATTCACTGGCCGCTAAATGAATTCCTTATCTGTTTATTCAGTCTAAAATAAAAATGCATGTCTGCTTTTAAAGAATAAAATAAAAACAGGCGTTTGCTTTTAGATTCGGATCGCGGAGGTTTCACAGTCCGTGTACTACGCCCGAAACACTTTAATAAATTTCACTTAAATCCCGGCTTTTTCGCACCTGGCCGGTGTTTTAGAACGAATTTACCGCTTTGTTAGCGAGGTGCACGTCTGTTAATTCGTTTACTCTTTGCGCGGACCAATGGGTCTTTTCTCGCAATTAGCCACAATTAAGATGCTCCGTAAGAAAATGCCGGGGTATTCTTGGCGTATCGACGTCTTCGCTGTCGATTAGACCGTCAATACCTAACTTAACGTTACCGGATACTTGGAATCTCGTTGAAGCTAAGATCTTTAGTTAAGAGAAAAAATATAGTATTTTATCTTTTTAATATTTAATACTAAACTACGAAGTTGTAGACGTACATAGAGATAGGTAATATTTTAGCCCTTTTTGACGTTGTAATTAAATGTCCATGGGTAGCAACGATAACTTAACATAAGGTGGCGTGCAGGTTCGTTTGCTAGTACCTATTAAAAAAAAACCAAAACGAACATCCAGAATCGACTGGCGAAGAAAGATCAGGAATTATGGTTGCCCATTGTAAACCTTAAATTTACACAGCCCCCACATTTAGTATTTCTATTATTATTATTATTTTCGTGAAGCAATTCTTGGGTTTCGTTTGGAGCGATACGATTGCCGGCGGACTTAGAAGAGAGGCCACTATCTTAGTCCTCAGGAGTAGTGATGCAAATATAATACACTTCTAATAGGACACTTATTCTACAAGAATTACCTACAGCTGTGCTTGGACGGCAGTGACCACTTATGATCAGGATGATTGTGTTATTTATTTACTTATTTATTCATTATTGAACCAACACAAATGTACAAAAGGCTGCTTTCATTCTTTTTACTTACCTAATTACTGTATACTCGATTGCTACTCCCACTTAATAAAAAGGTTTCCAAACTTCAAACTATGGTTAGTTTATGAATCGCTGGCTCGCTAGTTGATTCGATAGCCTTGTTAAAATGGTCATAAATAGTTGGCGGTCCGATGCAGCGACTGTTAACTGAACAAGTTCTCGGTCGTTTAGTGGTTATTTAGTGTCGATTGTTACTTATGACATTGAAATTCCTTAAATGTTAACTACTTTGCTCTGCGGTTGCGTGATAGTATTTCCGTAATGATTATAGACCGCGAATTAGCGATTTTAATGACTTGTCCCTTCTGAGCGAATGGGTATGAAATGCTTCAGGGAGATGTATCTTGAAACTTCGTAATCATTAGCTTCGGTTACTGTGAAAAGAATCAGTGCCACCCAGGTGAATATAAGTATCGGAGTCGTGGCTAAGATGAGAAGTAGTGCCACCCAGATGAACATCAGCGTCGGTTTTGTGGCAAGGATGAGAAGTAGTGCCACCCAGATGAACATCAGCGTCGGTTTTGTGGCAAGGACGAGAAGCAATGCCACCCAGGTGAACATAAGCGTCGGTGTCGTGGCTAGGATAAGAAGCAGTACCACCTAGGTGAACATCAGCGTCGTTTTTGTGGCAAGGATGAAAAGCAGGTCCACCCAGGTGAACATTAGCGTTGGTTTTTGGCTAGAACGAAAACCAGTGTCATCCAGGTGAACATCAATTTCGGTTTCGCGTCTAGTATGAAGTGCAGTAGTCATCCAGGTGAACATGAGCTTCGATATTGTGGCTGCGATGAGAAGCGTTAGAGCTGGTTTCAGATGTCCATGGTTGTGACCGCTTATCATCAGATGAACTTCATAATTGTTTGATACATTTGATAAAAATAAAATATTTATCATTCGGCAGAATTATGCTGTCAATATGATTAATCATATTGAGACACATTGAACATCAAAAGTACTATTAATAATCTATGAATAGCAATTTTTAAGCGTCAAAAGACACTTAGGTACGATAGCGATCACAAAAGCCCAATAAGAGGACCCAATTGAATTTTATCACAGATAAAAAAGCTGCTATTTTATCTGTGACCCTCTTTATACTTATCTCGTTTAGTGGAGGTACTGTTTACTGGGTTCTTCATGTTTGTTTTTATCGCGGTATTTATTTAATGTTATTGTTTAGTCTACGTAGTTATGGTAATGTATACAAATAATAAAATTGTAAATGATCGCTGTCTATACATAGAAGAATCATAAGACTATTAGTGAGCTCTATTAACGCAGTAGAAGTAACGTAGTAGTCTTAACTACGTACGTAAATATTTTACTACTAAGGATTGAGATGGTCACCTCGCTTGCAAGTGTAGACAGAGAACATTGTTTTTGTTTTTTTTTGTGGATTATGAGAGCGGTGCTGGTACTTCCCCGGTGGATTTACAGTTACCTATCAAAATGTACCACTTAACACTTTCCCTGCGATTTATACCACTGCTGTGTATTGTGCGACGCAACGCGCTTGCAGCTTGTACACACCTGTATTGTACGTACAAATCTGTATGGATTACGGGCGGACACAAGTGCCGTGTTTACGTCGTCGCTACAAGACTGGAGGCGGACATTTGTGTATTCGTAGATGATACACAGATGCTAAAAATACATTATTCCATTGATGCATCTTCAGTCTAGAGAAATAAGCTCCAAGTTAGTGCCGTCTTCCACAACGCCGATCCGAGCGCCGCAGTCAAAGTGTTAAGTCCACATACGGAATAATTGATGGAAATGACAATTCAAGGCTCAGTGGAGCGCATTTGTCGTGTCGTTATCTCATATTCTGGTGATCGATAGGGCCGGGCGTTATAATTAACTCGATAACATCGACATGTAACGCGCCGCCTGGGCTTGCTGTTACTGTTATCGATAGCTGCCGGGTGGTCGACCACCCGCGGACTTGCGCAAGCGCATCACGACACGACCGTTACCTAAATTAAGTGGGCATTAGCATGTCGTCGACTAAAACAATGGCCCGATTGAGATGGTTTAGGGATCAGTCTGTTATTTCGATAACGGTGGTCCGTTTACGTTAAGTGTGAGATTGCTTTTATTATTATGGATCTCGATTATTCTACATTTTGAAAATAACACATAAGATGTTTAACACTTTGTCAGTATTGCTGGGGGCGGCCCTAAACTGGAGCTTATTTAATTTTGATTAGACTGCAGATACGACGACAAATTACTGAAATATTGCATTTTTAGTATCTGTGTACTATCTACGAATACACAGACGTAATGTCTGCCCCCAGTCTTGTAGCGCCGACGTAAAAACAGCACTTTAATTCGCCCGTAATCCGTACAAATTTATTAGTACAACACCGATGTGTTGGAGCCGCAGGGAAAGTGGTAACAGTTTGAGTGATCATAACAGTCTTAGCACTAATATTTTTCTTTACGAATGTGAATTAGCAATCGCTCCCACGATATCGGGTCTTTGAAAGGCAAAGTTCCCCCTAAAACAAAAAAAGACATGTTTTACATTCAAGTACTATGCCATTAATTACAAATTAGCGACCCGACCCATCTTCACTCGGTTTATATAAATTATTTTTCTGTCATACATGCATCCAGTTATTACCTAGTTGCAAAAATTAATAAAAAGAAACGTTTATTTCGAACGACGACTGAATTGCTATATTAAATTTAACTATTTAATTTATTGCCCAAGTTGCAAAAAAAAACTTAACTTACTATGGACCGAAACCTTCTTCAGGAATCACTCTAACTGTTGTTGAAAACTGACGAATTTCGTGCAGTACTTTTTGAGTTTATCGCGAACAGACAGGCAGACGCGACGGGGGACTTTCTATTATAATATTTAGAGATTTATCGAGAAGTAATAAGAGCTGATTGAATTATGTCAATGTCGTCGCGGTAATTGTGGCAGATAATATAATTAGTCATCCATACGTAATTGCGAGCTGAAGATGCATAATGAATAATATATTATGTTTCATCCGTAAGGCAAAAGTGGATGGTTGTCGACAAATTAGAGATTTTACTATCCATACGTAATTGCGAGCTGAAGATGCATAATGAATAATAATATATTATGCATATGTATTTCATTCGTAAAGCACAAGTGGAGTACTTTACACAAATTAGAGATTTTACAAGCGAGATTTAATAATTGAGCTCAGAAGTATGCTAATCCAGTAATAGTTAATTTCGTGGATATTAGATGTCCTTGAAGCTCTAATATTTGAAAGAAACTTATTGTAGTTAATTTGAAACTAAAAGATCGATTCAAATATTGTAAGTTAATAATAATTGTGACTGTTAATTAATAATAACGCGAAATGTAAACCAGCCCTCTTGTCATCGGCGGTGTCGATCAAACGTGGTACTAATAAAGTTTATCTTGGTTTTATATATAAATAGATTTGTTTTGAAACAAACATTAAATCATAAGTTCTCTATATTGGAAATATGAAAAATTGTAATCGGATAGAATTATGGTACTATGCCACAATTGCTTGTTGCGGTTACCAGGCACGCTTACGACCAAAGCAAGTTAACCATAGAGGGGTAGTAACGTTAGATACGTACTTAAGACCTAAAATAAGACTTCAACCTTCCTTTAGATATATGTCCATGGGGTGTAGCAACCACTAAACATTAGGTGGTTAATACGTTTTTTAAGATAAGTAAACCTAGAGCATGAAAAATACATGTTAAATGCTAAACGTAAAAATGCAAAATCAGTAAACATAAAGAAGAATGTTCGAGCCACAAGGAACCAAATGAATATGCCGCTCACAAAGCAACGAGAGTTGAATGTCGACGACAAATAGATCGGAAATTGGACTATCGAGAGCGGATTGAATCCGGAACGCCCATTGTAGATGGCGGTTGCACTGCACAGTTCTGCACGGAAAACTACGGATCTTGTTTAAATGTGGACTTTTACTACTATTCATTTAAACGCAACAGCGTAAATACTATAAGCGTATCGGATGAAAGAATTGTTGGCACATATCGGAAATGTGACTATGAAGTGACGTAATGTATCCGGATCGTAACGCAGTCATTTGTTATTTAAATGGAAAGTTTTAAAATTTTTAAACTAACAAACAATCGAAATACATTTTAAATTTTAACCTGGCAGACAGTTCTTGTGGCAGATCAAAGTACGTCTGCCTTATGAAGTCCTTAAATTGAGAAAAAATCACCCTCACACAACTTCTCGAAACTAATAAATAATAATAATAACGTTATTTCAAACATCATAGGCTCATATACATTCATTTAATGAATTTGAATTAAAACAATGATTTACTTTGAGAATAGCAGCGCAAATTCTGCTACAGCAGTCCAACCAAAACAGGTACTTGGTATTTAAAAAACGGTTTTAAACCTCTCTATAATGAAAATCTTGGACAATATTGAGAGGAAGTGGTCTTAAAAAGATTTGTATAAGATAATTTTTAAAATTTTATCTTACAAAACCCAAGTGGCTGGTTGTCAATTCCTGATTGCTCTTTGACACGTCAACAGACATCTTGACTGCTCGACCGCCCTCCTTAAAAGTTCAAGTTTTAATACTCTTCCCACAAGGCCTCTTTTTTCCCTTGAATAATAATACAATGTTTTCGGGCTTGATATCGATCGAAATTTCGAAACTAAATAAAAAACCAAATTTCATAAAAGCGAAGTTAATGTTCAACATTCATAATAATAAAGTGTAGATATAATATCTGAAAAATAGCTGGATTATTGAACAACCAATGCAGGAATAACTCCAGGTTTTAACGTAAAAGAAACATAGGTATTGTCACATCGCGTTAGGTAAATTATGTGTATTTTCACATGAGTGCCATTTCGGTTCATCAACACACGGGTGACGGACGCGCGGCGATTACCGTCCATCAGCAATCAACATCACAACATTAATTCCGGACATTACCGCTACAGCCGTACAGCAGTACTGAACCGTACCGGTCAGTCGCTCATAACTTGGGGTAACGAGGGTGATTTATGCAGGTGTAAGCCGCAATCACGCGCCATTGTTGAGTAAGACACCGCTTGAGCGATTGCTGCAGTGGTTTCTTTCTTCAGCCATTAAGGTACAAGAGAAAACCCTTTCATATTTAAAATTTATAGCTTGTTCGCATTTAAATTTCGGTTTTAACACTTTGAAAGCGGCGCGCACGTTTTAGATCGGGTCGGGGAAGGTCGCACTAAACTGGAGCTTATTTCCCTAGACTGTAGATGCGCCGACAATTCACTGAAATATTGTATTTTTCAATATCTCTGTATCACATATGAATACACTGACGTAACGTCCGCCTTCAGTCTTAGCGCCGACAGAAACACAGCACTTGTGTTCGCCCGTAATCCATACAGATTTCTACGTACAACACTGGTGTGTACAAACCGCAATCATGTTGTGCTACGCAATACACATTGTTTTACGCTGTAGGTAAACTGTTTACTTAAAGTTATAAGTTGTATATCCCGTAAACAACCGATATTTAAAATGAATAGCCGTTCACTAACGAGCTTAGACAACAGCTGACTAAACATAACGAAATTGATCCTTATTGTTCAAAGTCAAACTGTTACGATAAACAATAATATTGACTCTGCATTACCATTGATTACCTGCTTAAAATGCCTTACAACAGACTTAACAAAGTCCGTAATATTAGAAGACATAACTCCAGGTGTAACGAGGGTGATTTATGCAGGTGTAAGCCGCAATCACGCGCCATTGTTGGCGGTAAGATATGGCTCCAGCAGTCCCGCAGCTTAGTCGCCGTATCATGAGCGTCTGGGGAAATTAATCGCCACAGACCGGAATGTAGGTGAACGCTACCGGAAACTACATGTTCTATTGACTGCTATGGTGATTTATAGGGTACAAGAGCAGGATCTACAAGATTCTGCCTTGTTATTTATTGGTACATAACATAGGAGGATTGATTATCTGGATAAATACGTCTAGGTTTCAGGATGAAAATAAACCTTTTTTTCTTATCACAATATTAACTATAATCCGAAGTAGGACCAATATAAGAAGCCAGGATTTATGTTTATATTTAAGTTTAGATTTTATTTTATTTAAATTTAGAAGAGTAGTAAAACTATTGCCTGCAGACCATTGTCACCCACATACAACCTCAAATAGGACTAATTCTTATCTGGGACCGTATGTAAATGCGATGTTACTCCTAAGGACTAACATCGTCTGGCTTTTAAGTGTAGCCAGTAACATCACTCCTCTCACAAGAGTTGCTTCATGGTGGATTAGAAGGTGTAACTTTGGTAGCTCCTCGGTCGAACAAAAAACAACAGTCTAAATTGTTGTAGTCGGTTTGAATATTTTCTTCTTCTTATGCGTTACGCTCTTGACAGAGCGGTCGTGGTCATTATGTTGACCTTGTGGCATGCTTAACAATGCGTCGCCACTCGTCTCTGGCCGCCGCCTTTCTAGTGAATTCATGTAGTGGAGTGTCTACTGCAGTCTTAATCTGATCCGTCCTCATAGGTGATCTGCTTCGTGGGCTTGTGCCCTCCATTTTTCATTGCACTACTAGTCTGGATTGCTGGTTGGATTAGTGAGCTTACCATAACTTAACACTCGCAATACGCATTGATCAAGCTTTGAGGCATATAACCGAATGGCGCGTTGCTTTCTGTTGTCACCGCATCACGATCGTCTAGGGAAATTAATAGCTACAGGCACAGAATGTAGGTGAAGTGTCACGGAGCTAACGTGTTCTATTGACCGATGTAATGACTTTGGGGTGTTCAGAATGCTCTACAAGAATTTTGCGGAGGTGTGATGTCAAACGAGGCAACTCCATAGGCCTATACACGAAGGGTTCTAAAACTCAGTCAAATATTTTATTTTATTGTAAGGTACTATAGTTAATGAATATCAAAGGCACATTGTAAAATCAGTACATCGGTTCTGTGACATTGTATTTATGTATTCTTATGTTGTTAGTAGCAAAAAGCGTACAGGCCATATGCTGTTTAATGTTCTACAGTTCATTGAGGTCTACGTCCAATCTCAAACAGGACTAAAGTCGAGCCTGACATCGTGCATGGATGCGTTGCCACCCCTGAGAAGATGGTCGTTTCGCTTGTAATTGTAACTGATAGTCGCATTCTCCAACCAAAATAGAAAGATATTACTGTACGACGGATTATGAAGGCTGCGCTGGTACCCGGTTGAAATTTTGTTCTGCCAGTTGCCAACTTGTGTTAAGATTTTATCGTCATATCCGATATGGAAAAGATATCGAAATTTTTATAAACATTATTTTCGGTAAAGCTTACAAGTATGAACCGACTATATAAAATTCGTATTAATTGGAAGTTTAGAGAATACCATCTACCATCAAAGCATACGAGATCGTGCAAAAAGCTAGAACATAATTAGTCTTTACATAGATTTTCGTATACGATATTTCAAGGCAAGGGTTGCAACCGTCCTTTTGTTGTATTCTGGCGGTGTCAGCACCACGGGTGTCTAGCGAAATTAATTGCAGCTACCAGAATGTAGGTGAAGCACGGCTAACGTGTTTCTATTGACCGCCGTAATGATTTACGGTCGTAAAGCTGGTTGCTGAAGCTCGCTCTCCACCTTATTTATAGCGGATCACAGATGTAATCTAAATTCTTACTTTGAAATTGCAATACGTGTACCATGTTACACACAGTTTGGATTATCTGAAGATAAATATATGGTACACATGAAACATATAAGTACCTTTATAATTTTGAAATTGCATTGTCCACAATGCTGTTATTAAAAAAAATATATAACACAATATTAACTATATAATGGAGTAAGTGTCTTTGTTAACGTGTTGGAATGTGTTATTTTTTCATGTGAAAAGTGTATTAAACATTGAAGACCAACTCATGTCAAGGTTTTTCTTGGAATATTGAATGTTTTCGTTAAGTGTGGATTTTATTTTAGCTATCCACTGAGCTGCCTGTCAAGAGGTAAAACCCATCCGCACCCAACCGCAAACAGAACTGAAGTCGTACGTAGATGCGTTGTTACGCCTGAGGACACATAGCAATGAAACATTTTAGTCCTTAGGAGTAGTAACGTATTTAGGTACTATCTCAAATATGACTACAGTCCTATATATGTTTGGTTGGAGAGAATTTTGTGGACTACAGAGCTGTATGCTGGATCGCTAATCTTCTCAAATAAAAAGGTAAATAATGCAAAGCATTAAAAAACATCACGTCGTCTAAATATTCCCATACCGCATAGCGCCACATATCTCCGCGTTGAATGTGCGCGGTATGCACATGCGGACCGCAAGCCGAGGCATGTCGCGCTGCGGTCCGGGCGGGCCGACGCGGTCCGCGTGGTCCGCGTGGTCCGCGAGGTCTGCGTACCAGAGGAGAGGCAATTGAAAAAAGCGCGTGTTTATGTGTAAAAGATCACCTTCAACTTCATCTTCGTTTTAACATGCCATTAAAAGATCGGCTGAATCTTAGATTTCATTTCAAACGTTATAGCCACCGCCGTTGTTTTTTCAACACCCGCCATTTTTATACTTTTGTCTTAAATCCTATCTTGTCTATGGCCAGTGACACAAATCCTCATATTATCATGAAAATACTTCACAATCGTATGATATATAGAATGTTTTGCAATTATTTTTTCTCTGTTCAAAGCAACCAGTTATAAAATAAATTCGCTAACCATTCTTTCGTGTAAGAAGCAATAGCCAATAGATTTTGCAGCCGCTCGAAGGAACTAGGTAATCGATTACAGTGAGCCGCTTTTTAATTTTGTCTCAGCCAGTGACCGGTGATCTCGAAACATTCCCGTCTCAGTCATTTCAGATTCAACTGCCATTCTGGAATTAAATTCTTTTCGATCCGGGAGCAACGGAATACTTTACAACATTCTTAGGATGACGATGTCTAAGTACCTACGTTTTATGACGGCTCTAATTGTGAAATGCCACAAAAATTTTACGTTTTTAAGGTTCCGTCGTTCAATTTTTAAGTACGGAACGCTTATTATTTCGTCACGTATTTGTCTATGTATCGTAGCATACATATAGAAAAAAACTATTTAATGTAGTTACATATATAAGCACAAACTTTGTTTCATTCGTTCAAACTTTTTACTTAAAGACAATCATTGTTACCGCAAAGATCATTCGCTAAAAATAAAAACCGTTGGATCGTAGCAAAGGATGAATGAATAGTCTCCCGAGTCTCGCCAACTATGGCGGGCCACTTTTTTGCAATTTTCAATTCGTGGAGCGATCAATTAGACAGCTTGGGGTTTAATGGATTCGGATGTCATCGGGTCGGTGATCGATCACCTAGAATAAGTACATTAAGCAGTAGTTAGAGTGTAGCCGCCATTGGCGCGGTCACAGCTGATCGATGGGGCGCGCGCGGAAAAACGCGGCAATTTTATTTTTTTCGGCGGACTGAGGAAATGAGCAAGGCTATAATATAAAAGCCAAGGTCCCATTACACGTCCTAATTATTTACGACTTGACAGGGCAATATTTTTTAAGGCTTCGCTGAAATAGCCCTGAGCGCTGTTAAAATGCTTTTAGGTATTCTGCCAGCGGAACGGCACGCTTTAATTTTTTTAACGCGCATCTGAGTTCTGATGAAAACGCCGTGTTGGAGTCACTGATAATGCTATTTGCTTGATTTTTTAATAATATTAAGAGCTTTGCATTTTACACTCCCAAAGAATTCGCTTCACGTTTTGTTCCAACAAAGTATATTATTTTTTTTTTCTTTGCATCAACGCGACGAAACGAAATTAAGAATAATAAACGTAAATTAATACAATTTATTTGTTCCGTACATTGCTCAAAAGCAAGAATAGCGACTGGGCCTGCGCCAAGGGAAGCCATTTGTAATCAAGAGGAATTACGCTGTAACTGGGTACGACAGCTAAATAACCATAAAGTTCCAAGAACTGACCTGGCTCCGAGTGTAGATTGCGCTTTCTAACTATAATTGCGTGTTGCCAGCAACAATAATATGTGTTCCCAGTCGATAGTTACCACAGATTCGCAATGCGATCAAAGATCCGCAAACAATCTAGCAACACAGTGAGATGATCATTACATAGGCTTGAATGTTGCCAGCACGGTAAAAAGGTAATTAAAATCGATATTTTTCAATTCATAAAACGTAAATTATGTTGTTTGGCTATCGCATATTGTCGCGTGTACTCGGGTAATGGAAATAAAATTTAACGGGGCGTATAACAATAGCTTAAAATTATAATGAAATGGAGTCAGGGTTCGTTTCCGTGCACCGACCGACGCGTATAAGTGATGCAGTCACGGAAATGTCACTGATTAAAAACAAAAAAAAGTAAATCAAATATGGCGGTGAGTGACGGCGAGGCGCGGGCTTCGTTTGATGAGTATATTAATTTTAAAAAGTTTGTGATGTGCATTTTTGTCGTAAGTAACATCATGGCGTTATATCTATACAAGTAGGGAGTTTACTTTTCAAACTACTTCCAAAAGGTGGGAACGTCATCAAGTTGTCGGTTTTTTTTTATAATTAGTATTTAGATACTCTTATATGTATGAGTATGATTTAAGAACGTACCAAAATTTTATCGCCTACAGAAAAAAACACTTAATCATTCTTAAAATAACTTCTATCGGTAAGATTAAATATTTAAATATTACATTAAATAAAATAAATTTAAAATACCGGATGTTCGAAAAGATTATTGGGAATTGCAACACATATGGGTTAACGCAGTAAACACAACGTATACCGGAAAGCAATGAGTTATCCCGGTATACGCATGATCAGTCATTTTGCCGCTTATTTTCGCTTAGTAAACCCGTACATAATTTAAGATTACAGCTGTCGATCGCTCCCACGTACGTACATTCGTATTTCCGCCGGCATGCGGGCGCGTAAATAACTCAATGTACACGTTAATTATGTCGAGTGATTCGAGTGATCTTGAATGAACCGGGCGCGACGGCAAACGGAACGTAATTGCACGAATGTTTGAATTTGGAACGACGTAATTTTGACGTATGCTGGTCGTGTTTAGTCTGTGGTTTATAACTATGTTACCGAATGATTTCGGATTTGAATTGCGAATGCTTCACACATTTGGATTCGGAATTTATTCTAGTGTCACGACATGTTTCATAATGTGTTTATCATATTTTAATTAATACGTGCTTTATTTGATGTATAATAATAATCAACGTTTCCGGCTCGAAGGACCAATGTTGGATTCCTTGCGGATTTAAAAGCGGACTGTATACGAAAGCTGGTTTATTTGCTGTCCTTTAAGTACAGAAAAAATATTTCCCGACAAACAATTATTTGGCTATGATCGCGCGCTGCCGGTGGTCCGTTCGAAGTTCTGGTC
>DWON01003101.1:0-18808 GCA_018251015.1 Phocides pigmalion okeechobee
TATAACTTTCAAACGCATAGCTTCACAAAATCAACGACGTATCTTTGAGACAAATCCTACATTGCTCATTTGGTTAATAAGGATAACACTTCAGCCTTAAAACTGACACGCAAACGACGTCATTTCTATCAAATTGTGACTACAATTAATTACATATATAAGTTGGATGTAGCAGATAGTTCATAAAAGGGTTTTAGCACCAACAATTCATATCCCATGGTTATACACCTAGGCTTTTACATGAAATATGCGAACGGTACAATAGACAGTCTTTACTTATTTTTTATACTTATTCTCGATAAGCTATTTCAAAATAAATCACAGTACATATCACGACGTCAAATAAGTTTTACTTCAATCGTGTGCAAAGACATATTTTTTTGCTCTATAAGAGCAAACTAGGGCTGCCTTACACTTGGATTGGGCAGAGTACAATTGGGTAGAATACATTTTTTTTCAATTACCTTAATTTGAAAACTATTTCGATAATTTTGTCATTGTCTCTAATACTGTTTCGAAATCATATTAGAATAACAATCTTCTTAGATCAGCTAATAAAAACAAAATTAAAAAAACAAGAACGAAGTTCCGAATTGAGCGTAAAACATTTCGTAACGTACCTCTTGCCGCGAGTGCGATGAACGTTTGCGCGTGCCTTTGCACCATCTCTGACTGCACGCGGCCCCGTAGCGGCAGCCGTGAGAGTAGAAGCGGTAAGAAGTCGTGCGCCGTCACGCCAGCCACGTCCCACTTCAGTTTCGACAGCACCAGCAACTCCCAGCTCTGTTGGCAAAAAAAAAGATTTTTTGAATAATTACTGGAAGCTGAGTTTACCCGACTACGTGTTTTTTATCAATTATCGTGTAAATGTCAACATCTTTTAGCTGTTGGGAAAAGTTACAGATATGTGTTTAAAAATAAAGTTACGATGCACCATGCCAAGCTGGAATTGCCCAACTATTTTTTTCAATTATCGCATACATACCAGAACTACCAGTTTTGTTGTCAAAACTATACTTTTATAAAAAATGTTGCCACGAGATACAGAGCACACTTCAAACATCAAAATTGATGATTTTATAATATTTAACATAATCAAATTTAAATATCGAATAAAATAAAGAAAACCCTAGGATTTCTTAAATGCAATGATTTATTTCCGAGGCACAGCTACAGCTGTTTCAAATAAAATTGCAAGGGGAAAGCTAAAACTCGGATGCATAGTAAATATGCCGTGTCGTTCATATATTTTATATTTAAGCTCTAATTTTCAATTATTGATCATTCCTTTTCATTTATACCGCCTTCGATGATTTCTGCTGAGCTCAAAGGTTGACTGGCAGAGAATGCTTTTAGCATTAAGTCCACCTTTTGTACCACTTTTTGTATTTGATATAATAAAGAATAAATAAATAAATAAAACTACGTCCTTTTTATCAATTATCTTATTTCCCAACGTTATTTTTATCAATCATCTTTAACATACTGGCAACTGCCAGCTCTGCTGCTAAAAATATTAATATTTCTTTATCAATTATCGCACACATTTAGACTATTATTAGTCATAGCCACGACTTCGTCGCGTGGAATTTAAAAGGAAACATAAGAAATGAGAATCTGTGCGCTATTCCTTAGGTAGAGTGTAACAGACTATATCATTATATAGTGCCTCAAGGTAAATACTACAAAATAAAAAAGAAAATACTTTCAATCGAATGGGTTTAGTGAATTTCTCGTGTTGCGGTAACAGACAGAGAAAAAAATAACAACCTACGATCTGATGTCCCAAAATTAAATGTAAGTACTGTAAGTAATGTAAGTACGGCTCTTTTAATAAGTTGTTATATGTTTACATATAACTAACGATATATTATGAAGGTTAGGTTAATCTGATTGAGTTTGTCAGAACTCGATATAACTAATAAGCATAGGATATATACAATTGTCTCAAAAATCTACATGTAAGTTAATTTCAGTAAAAGAGGAATACTTTTAATAGACAGCGTTAATTTGCTGGGACAATAATGTGGCAACCCGTCGCCATATCCGCTGTATAATCGTAAACACGCCGAGTTTGGCTGCACTTCCCGGAACGGTGCGTAGGTAGTCCCCGGCATATTGTTGTGTGATCCAACTTATAATGCAAGCTACTTTTTAGTAAAGTATGTACCCTTAGATAGTCAGGGTCGCCACCGGGGAATTGTGTCCACTACGGGGAATAGTCTCTAATACTACAATATTTACATAAAATAAACTGCATTTGATGTAGGTACAAATCAAAATGTAATAGGAATTGTAACAAGCATCATAGTTATGACACTATTTCAAATATAAATAAAGATTCAACATATTGAATAGTAAATGTGTATACAATATCCTACAATAAAATTAAAATAATAAAATTGTCTCAGGAATGGGAATTCCTACTTTATTTAACTTTACTTATTGATCGAGTATTATTAAAATTGTAGCATTTGTCGACTATTATCTTAAGTCTTCTACAGCTGACCCAGATTAAATTAATTAGCTCTACGATAAATAATATCAAGAGCAAAGTTGACTGTATGAATGGTAGATTTTATGAATAACTTGATTATTTCGTGTGCAGACACACACACTCGTATATGAATGATAGCAATGGATGACCGTTGACAGATAATACTCGATGTTTACTTAACTCAAACAGCCGACTCGTTCGCAGCACTCACAGCGGCGAATCGTTTACTTCTTGTATCCAAACGATTTTAATCTCATTGCAGCAGGGGTAGAGTTCACACTCGTATTGCATGAGCTAGTGCTTATGGCCTATCGTTATTGATAACAAACGCTTGTGAATGAATGGAGTCTCATCACTGGAAGTCGCACGAATTAAGATCGTGTGTCAGTGTGCATTAGAACACTGTAGCTTCAATTCACGATAAGGTATTTGAAATGTGAGAAAAACGAATATCATAATAATATCAGACGTCGAAAATAAAAAGAACAGGTGAACGAAAGCTCTTAACGATGTCGTGGTATGCGGGTCGACCGCGAACTGAAAAGATTCGGTCCTCGGTTCGGGTTGTGTTGTGATCGCTTGAAAAGCTCTTCGGAAACAATACGCTCATAAAGCATTCACCACAGACATCGCTGCACACGACGCCAGGCGGATATGCAGTTCTATCTATTGCGTATTTATATTAAAACGGGACGTAAGCTACGATAAAAAATGTTTGTACAAAATGTACAAATTTATCAGCTGACCTCAAAAGCGCTGTCGAGGCATGTGAAGGTACGTATAACTCGAGACGAATGGAATGCAGCTCGTAAATTTCCAAGCCGCTGTTCATTAGAGAAGGCTGGCGCGGCGCATGTACCTACCTACAGCGGCAGCAGTTATCGAGGCACGTTACAGCCAATAAAGCGAGCTATGCAAACAACCCTCGCCCGCGACACACTCGCTGGATTCCATACTCGGTTCCCATGCTTTATCCAATTTCACCGAACGGGCTCTACTCGTTCCAAACAATGAGCAGTGAGCTCGGTGTCGCGTGGCAATAACAACTTTGAGATTAAACAACCTATTTTCTAGTTGTGGATAAGAATATAACGTTTCCTGATTAAGCCATCACCACAATTATGCGTATGCTTATATATAAACTAACGTGTGTTTAGATTCCTTATTCTTCTCCTCCTAAACGGCTTGATCGATTTGGATGTTTTTTGTGTCCTTATGGGGTCACATACATGGTTATTACTATAATTAGGCACAGTAGATGAGATGTTATGAAGATCTAAATTGTATTAATTTTTCGACTAAATTGTTTTTTGTTCTCCCTAAATAAGAAATCATGTAATCCTGAAATTGCTGTTTTCCAATACAACACATTTTTTTCACAACTTATTATATCTTGCAATATATTAATAATAATATAAACTAAAAGAACACCGACGTCAAAAAATCCAGCTACCCTTAGGGAGTGCTAATTTCTTTCAACTGTCGTCATTTGTATCTAAATATATATTTGGGGGAGGGGGAGGGGGTTATCCTGCTCCTTTTTTGGCAACACCCTTGAATTCATTTATCTGGAATTGGTCTGTTCTTTTGACACGCAAAGTTTTATTTATTATTACTATTCTCCATATATTATATGCTTAATATGTCTAGGATATTATAAATGCGAAAATTGTGAGGATGTATGGTGTTTGTTACTCCGTCACCTAAAAAATACTTAACATATTTAGAATATACTTTACAAAAATATAGTTTATACATTAGAATAACATAAAGGCTACATTTTAATAAATATATTTGGGTGTCAAGAGACTCGGATTATTTCTGTCCCATTAAGTTATTTTAGATTTTTTATTTATTGGTATTTTCTCTCCAAATTTTAATTGAACCAAACGGGAAGTACATCAAATAATTATATTATTATATTATTATTAAAAAAAGGATTTTTAAAACGCTTAATAAATAATCGATTGTGTTAACAGATATAAAAAAAATAAAAAATTATTAAAGTCGTTTGAAGTGAAAATACGTCGGTTTAAAGTTGACGTAAGTGATTAAATTACTGAGATATTTAAAATAGTTTACTGAAAGATTTTGTCATCAATCGGAAGCATTACATTGTTGTGCAGAATACTTAAGTTACCTCGGGCAAGCAGAACGTGATAGGCTTACAAACACTTGTTACGTAAGGCTTTAATATAGCAAATTCCTTTAAAATGATGATTATAACGTGTTGCATAAAAATATTACTTGCAAGAATAACAATATTAATTAGAGTAAAGATTTAGTAACTTGTTCGTAATAAAACTTAAAATAGTTCTTGCTCTAAGTACGATAACACTGAAGTCTGGAAGTATTCAATAAAATAAAATATGCCACATAAAATATGCCACTAGCTGACTCTGTAATCATAAACGGAGTGGCAACGCTCGTACCAACCACAAAATTTTCATTTTTTCTTTGTTTATGCTGGCAATACCCGCATGATCCATATTAAACACGAACCTATGTGCTTCAAATTTATTACTGTTGAGTATCATAATACCTTGAAAATAAAAATGCCAGACACACTTTTAAATTCTCAACTTTTGTGAATAACAGTCTATACAACAATCCATTAAGTAAAGAATCATCATTCTAATTGTAATTGAATTCGAAGGACCGGATAAGGGAAAGATAAGACCATTATTACGGAGAATGGAGATTAGAAGTATAATAACGTCGGCTCACAGTCAGCGAAGTTTCTTTGCAAATAGTGAGACTGAAGGCGAGGCCGGCTTCTCGAGTGGAATGCAACTGGTTCCCGCATACCTCATTTCCCCTACCCTTTGAGCACTTTGTTGACTATATCCATGAGAATAACTTGAAGCCAAATGTGGTGAAAAAGTCAAGTTTCTCACTATTTTTACAGCAA
The DNA here is from genome assembly GCA_018251015.1 of Phocides pigmalion okeechobee. Classification (NCBI taxonomy): domain Eukaryota; kingdom Metazoa; phylum Arthropoda; class Insecta; order Lepidoptera; family Hesperiidae; genus Phocides; species Phocides pigmalion. Next base: position 5,409 of record DWON01003101.1, read on the forward strand.
AATATCGTAAATGTGAAAATGTTAATGTTGACTCTTGCACGTTTTGTTTTGCTCAATGTTTGCAAGGGAAGTTTCATTAGCACAGGAAACAAACGGGGCCGTGCCGTGGGATCCACAAATATTATATTGTTCTCCCACAGTATTTTAAAATATGTTCTATTTTCTATTAAGAACATATTAAAGATATCGTTGCTCTTTACTTTACATAAAAACGCTAGTTCTTACAGTAGTTTTTAATCAAGTTCTTAGACTTCATGACACAAAAACATTTATATCTGAATAGTTACTGTGTGACCAAAGTTATTCTCCTTGATTGGAAATCTTGACTTGACGGTTAGACAATGCTTACGGAAACAAACGGCTCTAGTAAGATAGAACGCATACGTTAGTTAATTGATTAATATTTGTATTAATAAATGAAAAAAACTACCTTATGACCGTACCTATTGAGCACACAACAGTATATAATTATGATTATACCACCTCCATACACGTTAATATATAAAAGCGGTAGCGCAAACGAAAAAAAATGACAAATTTTAAACTTTTTGCAACTATATATTAATTGTAAAAGATATTGTTAACACAGTATCAAACAGAGATTGTTCTGGTATAAGAAATATATATAAGTGATATGCTTTAATGGCGAAGAAAAAATCGTGAGAAAAGCGAAATGTTTGAGAGTCCTCTATAATTATATCAAAGATGTGTAAAGTCTACCTTACTTGACCAACATGTGACCTATGGTCTAAACTTTCTCTATTCGGGAAGAAACCGATGCTTCACAGTGGGACAATAATGCATCGACGATGATGACGATAGGTATTTTACTTCACACTAAGTTACAAAGTGTAATATTATACTTGAACTCCTATAAAATTAAACGGAAATGTCATACGACTAACGCTATATTGATTTTCTCATGTGACAAAGTGATGCCGCAAATCGTAAACTTATACTTCAATTATAATAAATGTTTACCATGGTAATGCAGATGTGTGTTTGCGTTGCTTTTATGATCAGCCAGTCAAACCGCGAGAACTTCGCATTAAAGCCGTCTCGGATGCCGAAGCGCGGCTTTTCTTTTTGCTCAGATGTCTGTGACGGAGTCTCTAGAGCTTAATAATCTACCTGGGGCCTCACCATCATCATTTAAAACTATCATGTAACAGACATGTTTTGATATATGTATGCATGGATTCCTCTATAAGAAGCAATGGGTAAAGTAATGAATTTTCTGGTGATTTCATATAGCAACACTTCTTTTTAATTGTTATTCGGAATATTAAACAGTCCAGTAAGTTTAAAATTAAGGTGAGCTAGAAGTCGTTTCATTATAATATTATGGAAAATGACACGGGTTATTTATACTTAATTTCAAGCAAAACGGACAATGTTATGTATATTGGGTATTTTTATACGTAACGTATTGACGCAAATATCATGACAATTAAAAATAATATCATTAAAGTTGAGTTCTTAAAGAATTTACAATAATAGGCTTATAATCACTTTGGGATCGGAATGAATACAGATTGCAATTAGTTACAAATACATTTGAATCACTGAGAATACATAATTATTATGTAATTACAGGTTTACGTGCTCTTTAAAACCATAATCGTAAGTAGTCTGGGCTTATTGTAATAATTTTGGCATGCATAAAACATTAATTGAAACTTAGAGCTAAGCTACGGTAGAACACTGCCATTCTCCACACTTGGTTGAGCTATTATGAGATGAACATAATTTTATATGCAATGAGTGTGACGGCGCCGTTAGTAAAACATTACAAAACAATTGTTTAATCACAATATCCAGTGTTGAATTGATAAGAGATTTTTGATTAGTAGTAACTGAATATGAGACAAGGCTTGTCTACGGACATTCGTAGAAGTGCTACGAAAATGCTACGCAGTTTATTTAACTAATGTTAAAGGATTACTTTTGTACAATCATTTATGAAATAAAAAACATTGACTATAATTAAATGTGTCAATACGAGAAAATACACAATTAGGTATTTTATACATATACAACCATTAGTTCCGTTTGTCCTAGGTGTGAAATACTATTGATGAGTTAAAAATAGGATCAACGGCTTTCCATGTCATGATGATTTTTGTAATATGTGGTTTCATAATATATGGATTGTTTTATTGAAACTTTGTAGTATTGAAGTTTAATGTAGTAACGTGAAATCTATTCGACGTAAAATCCCTGCGATAAGACATCTCAGGTATAAAACGCCCAGTCGTGAAAAATTATAAATAGTCAAATCGAACGAATATACGATCTCATTCGCAGTATCGAAGAGTTCACGTTTTGTGATGTGGCGACGAGCAAGGTTAGCGGCGGTCGTTCGGGCGTGAGAAAAAATAAGCGGCATGCTTCGTCTGTAATTGGTCTGATTGAAACGCGCCTCTCGTTCGGCGGTTCTTCCAAGAAGCCTGTCGGCTCGTTAGGGGACACTGTCCGAGGGTATCCCTCCTCCCAGACCCGCTCCCTACCGCATTCCTTGCCAACGAGGTCCGCTTTGGCTCAAAATGTTTTAAGTACATACAAATATAAGAAATATGACGAAAACAGGTGCATATACCTAATACATATGCGGCAGTAGTAGAATTAAAAATGCTGATTTTAAATGATGTTTTCTGCTCTGAATGCACCTTACGCCGTACAGAACACGTATGACGTGTGAAGATGTGCCGTGCAGGCGTGCATTTATTATCTACGGGACGGCGTCACCCGGGGCTCCGTCGGGTGGCCGCGCCGCCAGAAATGCAACCGACATCGGTACGGTTCGTAACATCATGATTAGGGTTACCAGCCATATTATATATTGAAGTAGATTATAGTCGGAGAGTTAAAAACAATAATTTCAAAAATATCAACAGTTTTTTTTCTTTTTTATTTCATATTTTTTTAACATCCCGCACAATCAAAATACTGTATTTTTTAAAGTTAAAATTTATCCTTTATAAAGTTTTATTGATCCGGATCCGAATAAACATGAGTAGACTATTTTGAATAGTTTAATGAAAAAGTAAATATTATTAAATAAGGAAATAAATTGTAATTAAAATACTGTTTTAAACATTATGGCTGGTAACCCTAATCATGATGCAAATATCAGAATTTAGTTCACTTTGCCGCGGGGAATCTATATGGGACTGTATAGTATAGTACAGTATAGAGGTTACTAGATAACGATTGCGCAATTTCCGGTCATATTGTAAACAACTGAAACAACTAAACTTGTTTCTATGTTAGAAACACACTTTTCAATTTAGGTTCAATAAGTACTTACTGTTACCGGCTGACTTATCGTTTCTTTTAATTTGTAACATTGTTATTTAGTGATAAACTAGCCTTTGATAGTATTGCCCTGTGCCGACTACACGATGGACAAAACCCCTTTGTTAAGAATTAGCACACAATAAATAAGCAGATGTGTACCTATCTACAGATATTTCGTTGTGGAGACCACCTATTCTTAGAGCGTGGTGATATTTTTAAAAGTTTATTTATATCTGTCCTCACTTCTCATACAATTGCAATTCTAGTAACTTCATTGTGAAATGTATATTATAACGTCATTGTATGTAGATTTGTGTTCTAGACGAAATAATTTTACTGTATATGTAATTGTAGAGATTAAAAGCGCGACAAATAACGATCATTTGATCGAATTTCGAAATAGCATCTCCGGAATCGAATCGATCGTGGACAATTAAAAGCGGGATCATTCAATACATTCGATCAATTAATGTGCCGTCACAAATCTAGAATTCCAATCTCTCACGGATGTTCGCGGAGAGTGCCGAGACGACGGCAGTTAGAAATCAGGCGAGTGAACGACACGAAAGCGTCTCGTGGTGGCTGTGGAGCGCCGCCACGCCGCGCACCACTTGCATCGGCGACTCAATACGCGTAACTGTGTGACTAATTAGAACACCTTAGTGTTGCCTATCGGTGAACTATCGATAGCTCGTCGGTATTATCGTGGCCTCGAAAACGAATTATTATATCGACAGGACTATCGATAGTATATCAACAATATCGATACTATTGCTTGCGTTTTACAATCGATAGTATGGTTGTACTGAAAGGTCACCATGCTATCGATGTTATGGGTACTTTTCAAGTTCGTTTGTCTTTCCATTGACCGGTTTATAGATCAACTTAGTGTTGTCTAAATATTAATAAAGTGTCAATACTATCATAATGAGATGTAGTGAAGACTTTTAGACAAAAGGGGAAGGGGAGGTTATAATCAGTATGAAACATGGGCGTTTAAATGGTTAGCGGCGGGTCTGAATACTATCGTGACTTCGAAAACTTATCACAATATCGATAGTATTGGAATTTCATAATATCGTCGATACTACGGATAGCGTCAAAATTCTATAATATCAACGTTATAGCGCTTCATCAATTGAATTGCTTGCGACTTTCTACAGATATCGTTGGCACAATCAAAAGTATTGTAAACTCCAATAATGGCGACATCGCTATCAATATGAACTACTTCCAAGATCAAGTATGGATGTAACTATCGATAGTTAGGTATTACTAGATCAGCTGATCTTACTTCATGTGATAGAAAACTCATCAACACAAGCTGGATCTAATCAAGCGTTGAACATGACACTTATCTATACGACTAGACGTTAAGTACATTGAAGCGGTTAATCAACAATATGTGTACATACCACGCCCGTGCTTATAAAACCATGAAAAAATAATTATAAGTACTAGAGTTCTAGAGTTCACCATACAGGCCGCCCTGTTGATGATTATTTGTATGATTTATGATCCTTGTAATCCTTAGTATTAGGACTGAAAGTTAAATTGAACTGTGAAGAAATTTATAGGTAATATCTTATGTTAAACCAGTTCGCAGGTAAAAGACTAATTTTTATGATTTATGTCCATATTTGGCGAATTAAGTATGATGTATAATTATTTTGTGTATTTTACAAATTATCGTTTTGTAATCAATAAACAATCTTATATATTCAAAATATCAATACAATTATATCTTGTTTCTATTAACATTTTTATCAAACGAGTGACTAAAATTAATGCTTTTTTTACTTCAGAGGGAAAGCATACGGAATAGAATAAACTATTGTGCAATAAACATCCCTGTTTTAGATTGGATGTCCATACGGACATTCCAGGAGGAGTTCCCTTCGAAATAAGTGAGCGTTGCTACCATCAAGGTTTATAGACGCCTCGCTCACTTAGTATAGCTTACAACCATCCCCGACCGATGTATAAGAATTGCTAAACGACCGATTAAATGAAACATAATTTACGAGTTTAACAGATTTTAAAGTTACGAGGCACAAGCCGTAGTATAAAAAGAAACACTTACACAAAGATCTGTTAAGGTGATGCTGTTGGCAGTGTAGAAAACGAGTAGTTCCGCCGGGAGGCCTCGCGAACTCGGTTCTCGAAGTTTAGACGCGAGCAGGAGACACGCAGTACCCAGTAATTGTAGCTGACTCTTGCCCACAGTGCACAAACTCAGGAACCTATCCAAGTATGACATCGCCAGCGGAAATACTTCCTCTTGACAACTTTGATCTTCGCATACCTAAAATCAAACATTTCATTTAATGAGCAGTCGGTAAAGTTTCTTAGAAGTAACTAAACGGCACTGTTGCCGCACCCAACGCCGAGCTTATCATCCGGAATTCCTGATAACCTATATATATATTTCTACAAAATTGTAATGCACACTACTTGCGATAAATACGTACGTATTCCTGCACTTTAATTTCTTATCAAAAACGGTTACTACACGTTACTTCGTAAGCAATTGCAGTGAACATACTACTTATTTAACCACTTTTCTCGCTTTATAGGGATCTAGTTGAACTGGTCGATTAGCTTGGATCGGAGCTTTGAAATCCCCGATTCACCAATACCCACCTGTGTCCATTTAACAACTAAGCTTAAAACTCGAAATCGTTAGTAAACAAATATGTTTGTTTGTTATTATTGTCTGTGTACAACATAACCATTTTCTAATATCCTATAGTAAGGTTAAAATTACTCATTATTATCAGTTTGATAGACAAATTGCGATTAATGTAGACGGAAGAAATAATTATTAGTTTAAAGTGATGTTTCTGCGAGGTGTTCTCCGAAATAGGTTTTAAATACCATCGTTAAAGTTTTTAGTATATTGGTATGGGTACTCGGAAACACTGAAAAGTGAAAGCAGATGGTACTGTAATGAACTAGTCGTGAAGTAAATGGAGAGTGTCACGAGAGCCGCGGATTGTGCCCGCATAATTTCGCACGGTAACCCGAGGCGTGGATACAGAACCTATTGTAGCTTCGTGAAAACATATACCCTTTCTGTGTAGCCCAGCTGACTATCTCACGCTCGTGAGCTGTCAGCTGATTAATTTACGTCTAAGCGAAACAGGGCATTGTTCCGCCTTAAGCACTCTACGTTACTTTACCGTATACCTACGCGATAACTACGTTACAAAAGAACCACGATAGTATTAATTAACCTACACGCAAGCTTAAAAGCGTCTATGAACTCTTTTCTTTTCCTTGTATTTACAGTTCATTATCCATACATTTTATTATCATTTTACAGCTATCTAGTTCTATCATACAATAAAAGTAATAAGCAATAATTAATAACAGCACTGCGTTGGTTAGGAAAAGATAGGATAGCTTAAATTTTCTTGGGAAAATTAGTTATGAGTAATGGTAATTACTCATATATAATTATGGACTCTAAGTAGTTACTTTTTAATTTAATATTATTCCTCTATAATATTATATCAAAAAAAAAACGTTAGCATACGTAATGTGTTAAAGGTACTTATAAACTATTGGTAGGTACTTATGGGAACAAAAATTATCATGCACAGTTCAACTTTATGGAGGGACTTGAAATTAATTAATTGTGGGTACATCGAAATGTCAGTGACCCTGCAGTTACGGGAATTGTTTCGGTCTGCTTGTGCTGAAATTTGGTATGCGACTGGTTCAGACGGAACGTAACCACGACACGCGGTGTCGGCAGATCGCGGCGTATGCGTCGCCGGCGCACTCGGTAAGGTATGACGTCAGGCGAACCGTCGCGGTTGTCTCCCACGTGGCCGGACATTTCACAGCTGACTGCTTTTGTAAGTCTTTCTCAACAGCTTAGAAATCTTAGATAAAATCGTACCTATACCTTTACAAATTACAAACTAAACTAATTGCACGATAGGTGTGATAAACTGCACTCTCGCGTAAAATATAATATTCAATGCGTAATTTGTATTAGATAAATTGGTTAAGCGTTTAAATAATAACAAAGTACGATACATAAGTATTTATTAGCGAAAGATAAGTGCGCGTCCGGCGTCAGCTGTGTGCGTGTCAAAATCAGCTGATTATTCAAATAGAACGAGCGAGTCGCATCGGTCGGCGACCGCCTGCGCGTTCCGGCCGGGGGCCCCTCGCGCCGCTCGCTCGCACCGTCGCACCAGCGCGCAGCGGTACGTTTGACGGTTTGACTTGCGAGTACATTCCGAGCGCACAACGATTCACTCCTACTATTATATACCCTAAGCTCAAATCTATCATAATTAACTTTTATGAAACACGTATCCGTAGTCCATAGCCGACCAAAATGTGTATTGTTGATTATGAACGTATTTTATTGTGGTACCTACGTAAATAAGGTTACTTTTTGTAATAAGTACAAATATAGGTAAAGGAATCTTCTATTCAGTTAAGAGAAATATTGTAAGATATGTCACATAAGTAAATCAATTTACGATTCTAATAAGAATCTAATTTAGAACCGTGCAACTATGATCAGCTGATCATGTAAACAATACAGCAAGTGGTCTTAAATGCCATTACAACTACATTTCTCACCGGTTGATAACATTTGATTTTGATGATATGTAGGTATGCTCTTTGTCACGGGACATAGAACATTTCGGAGTAGGCAAATGAGAGTAGAGTGACAAGGCCTCGCGAGAGGAGAGCGAAAACTCAGCAGACGGTGGCGAAGGCATACGAGTGCCACCGGTGCCGGCCAGGACAGCTGGAGCAGCTACACGTGGCCGGCGAGAGCTGAGTAACAAAATGGCGAACGATCGCGCGGGTGGTGCGGCGGGCCGGGCGGTGTGGGTGCGGCAAGCGCATGCGGCGCGGTGCGCTCACCTCTAGCATCCACTCGGCGACGATACGGCGCATGTGAGGAGTGACTTCGGTCTGCACGGTGCCGAAGTAGTTGGCGGTGACCGCGTAGCGTTCCTCGGTGCGCAACAGGTTGTCGAGCACGCGGCGCCGCAGCAGCACGGGGTCGGAGGCGGCGGCCCGGGGAGCTGGCGAGGGACTAGGCCGGGAGCCCTCGCTTCCGGGGCTCACGCGCTCCGCGCACAGCAACTCCATGTCACACCGCACAGCGGCTTATCGAAGGCTTGCCTCGCGTGCGCGGATAGTGTTGTCTCGGACAGCTGATCGGGCGCGGGCGAGTCGAGAACGGAACGTAGTGTTGCGACGATGGCGAGAGCCCGAGTCACAGTGAGCGGCCGGCCGGCGCGCCTCGCCGGCGAACATATGATCGGCGGGGCGAGGGGCGCGCGGTGCGGGGCGGCGGAGGGGCCGCCTGTGAGGCCCGCACGCAGGTTTCTCCCGATTCGACGTCGGAATAATAATACATAACACGTTTTCTTGCTCGCTCGCGCTCTATCCCCAACTTTTGCCTCTCGTTCTAGTATTTACAAACTGAGATGAATTCCATGGACTGATTATGCATATGTGGCCATATAATATACCAGTATGTTTCCCTGCAAATATAACCGTTAATTATTTGGTTAGGTTAACTACTTATATCAAAGACCCTTTTGTGAACGATGATTTGGTGTGAACGATGATGTTACAAGAACTTACCTGTAAAAACATTACGACGAGTAGAGGTAGGTAACTATTTAAATACGAATTGAAGAAAAAGGGCGAGCAAGTTTTTAGGTATAGGTAATCATAACTGATTATACCTGTATCTACAAGAGTAATAATTAGTTGTGCAGCATGAAGTGAGTTGTTACCTAGCTAAGAAATGACATACCTATACTGAAAATCTGAACCTATATACATATACCTATCTATAGATATATATAGATAAGGTATATATATATATATAGGATTCGGATAGGATGTATAGGATATAAGTTAAATTATCTCTTTTTCTTAAATTCTTGCAATTTGTTGTCTGTTTATTATTGTTGTCAGGTCACCTACATAGCTATGAGACACCATCTTAGACTTCGGAAATAGCAATGCATCTATGATTGGTTTCACATGGTACCTACTATTTTATATAATATTTTATATACTATTTTATATAGGTACCTACTATATAGGATTGGACATTATCATGGGTGACAATGATTATCATTACGTTTATCCCGGACTCATTTGATACTTCAAAGTGCCTAGAGATAGACTTCGAGATTTTACCCTTATAACCAAAAACTGATTGTACATAACTGTTGAGCTCCATTATTATTGAATCTTACTTAGGGTCCTCTCAACACAGATTAATAAAGGTTTGTAGTACCACCCACGTGACTCAGGTGCGAAATATTAACGTGTAAGCATGATATAATATATAAGTATTTATACAGATATTTGTAATATATGTATGTAATATTTGTTAATCTACTTAATGGCTAAAATATAGATTTTCAATCTAACGCGTTTTAACTAACTTTTTTATGTAATAGAAGTACCAAACAAGCAAGCAGTTTATCTGATGTAAGTAGCCACTACAGTCTATCAATATGTGGAACCAACACAATTTCAAACAGGAGTAACTTTTTCGTAGACCTCAGGAGAAACATACGAGTATCTGCACTGTCTCAAGGCAGCTCTCAATACGCGTCTATGATTGCCTTCAGATAGGTCTTGTTTTCTTCGTAAAATAGGGCTATGGCTGTCAAGGCGTGTGTGACCAATTAACGTCACACGAACTGTGCACATTTGTATTCTTGTACAAAAAATAGGATAAAATTGAATACTTCGTGGCATAAAATAACGTTAATTGAAATAGGAAGCAATATTCATGTCTATTATTACAAGGAAACATTGATTCAGATTAGTTTCTAGAATTATATATATTAGCTACATGGACATAAATAACTTTTTTATCCTCAACAATAAGCTGTAAGTTGCTTCTATATATACAATTGTAAAGTTTTAGGTTTATATATAAAAGAATAGGTCACTACGTGTTGGGATCTCGTACGTTAATTGGATTTCGTAATTAGAAAGTTCATTTTAAAATTCGAAGGTATATATAAATAATTACAATTTTTATGTGAAAAGAGTAAGAAACGTGCATGCAAACCACGACTGAAATCCTATCTGTGCTCGAACGTAGATACGTTACTACTCCTGAGGACTAAGATGGTCGCCTCGCTTCAAAGTGTAGCTGGCAATCACACCTCTCTAGCCAAAACACTGGTAATGTTTTACGTCGGATTATGAGAGCGGCGGTGGTACGTCCCCGGTTGAAGTATAGTTCTCCCACCTTTCAATTAATTATTTATTACAATTAATAATTATTAAGGTGAAATGTTATGGAATTGAAAAATAATTTTCTTCTTGTGTGTTACCAATTATACCCGAATATCATTTTAATCGGCGACGATCTTGATTGTCAGAAATGGCCATCTGGAGTCTGGCTTCACATCACCATGTCGATATACTGACAAATATGGACTTATTTCTCTCATGGGCTGGTATTCCGTTTTGTTTGCGGCTTGAAGTACCTACACACATCTTTGAACATGAGTTTTACCCTGTAGGGTGAACAACTAGAGGAGGGCCTGAAGCATACTCAACTACGCTCCAATGTGTATTGCTGAAGCTAGGAATCAGTGGCGAACTGTCGGACGTTGTCATATCGCCCTTAAGCCTTCAACAAGGTTTATAGATTGCCGTCTATCAGTAAAAACCAGAACCTAGTGCTTAATATATCTTCAGAAATACAGAAGCACATATGAAGTTTTTTAACTAGCGGACATCCATTCAAATACCGTCTACGACTGACGTTACTTAACTTTTGTCTAATCCAGTCAACCTCAATACAGTAAACTTCAGTAAGATCGCATGATTCTTTTACCATTTTTTTAGACCAAAATATAGCATTTAAGCAAGACGTAATGATGGAATGTGGCGACGGTATTGTAAAACAATACCCATATTGTCGTTCCAGAGTGAATGTTCGCGTATTCGCAAATTTAATCATAATAACACGGGCGTAGTCTACACAGGATGTCCGCTATAACCGCGTCATTAATCACGAAGTTACGTTTTAACCGACGAACTTGGTGACTTAAGTTACTAGTAGCTTATTTTGAATTTAATTTTTTTAAGTTATAAAAGTAGCAAGCGCATAGATATCCACATGCAACCTCAAACAGGCCTAAAGGCGTATCTTATATGGTGATCGTGCTTAGGCGCGATGCTACTACGGGGCTTAGATGATCACTTCGTTAGTAAGTGTGAGCGATAAACACATCTCTCCATCGGAAACGGCTTTATGACGGATTAAGAGGAGACGAAGGTACCTGCCCGGTCCAACAAAATAACTTGTACCATCCATAAAACTTGTTTAAGTAATATTTTTGGGGTGAAAGTTTGGATTTCATTGTTGCTTTAGTACGATCTCAAATTATTACAAAAATGTAGTGATACACAATATGTACTGCTGCAAATTTATTATTAAAATTAAACTAATATTACAAACTATCCATTTGAAAACTGTTTGTATAACGTGTTTTTCATATATTTATTTAATTTTACTATGAAATTGAAATATCTAACGTGCAAACCACCTGACAGTTAATAGTCGTTGCCGTCCAAGAACGTCTATAACAAACTCCATATAGAACAAGAGTCCCATCTAAAATCGATCATGGATGTGTTGGATATAAAACACCGGCAAGCACACTTGTTTACCAAAACGCAACATTTGTTTCACGATAGAACTGTGCATACCGATGACAACTTCCCAGTCGAATCATACGGGTTTTACCGCCATTCAAACTGTTCTATATTTATTATTATAGATATAGATAGGCAAGTGCCTATTGCAATTATATACGTACTTTTGACGTCGAGTATTCTGCGGCTTCGCTACACAAAGTCGTATTAAATTAAGCAAATTGTCTATTACGGACTCTGCTGATGATGCTTTACGCTTTGTAATTTAAAGACATTATGGTAAATATCCATTTCCTAGGAATTCCTTTGTTGTTTATAGCAAAAATGCACGAGTCAGGCGTGAACCTTTGACCGGATATTACCAGACTCAAATGTTGGTTTGAGTCTTTACTTGTATTGAAATGAGCTTTGAACACAAACAATGAACAGAATTCCAAAACACAGGCAATAAACTCGTATGCTTAGTGCGAGCGGGACATCACTCTTTCTCGGAATCACGAGCCTGCGTAATGGAACGAGGCAAAATGGAATGCAACCAAGACCGTTGCCCACTCGAACAATCGACTATTTAGCCTAAAAATAGTGACCACTATTAAGGCGTATGTTTTATTTTAATACTAGCTATACCCGCGACTTCATTTGCGTTCATTTTTGGAGAAGAGAATAATCTGCGCAACCCCCTAAATGTAACTCAACAAAATGAATCATATTCTTGCTTGAGTGGCTTTGAATACTTAAAGGCTGGTTGAAAGATATGGTAAACCGCCGTAAAGTAATCTTTATGTTTTGGTGAGAGAGGTTCGGTGACCATCTTAGTCCTTAAGAGTAACAACGCATCTATGTACGATGTCAAATAGGACTTTAGTTCTGTATGCGCCTGCACGCTGGTTAGTTACTCTCCAACAAAAAAAAATGGGCTATATGGTTTTCGCATCATATGGTAACATACAGACATATAAAGATTTATATAATCATGAATTTAGTATTTGTGTCGATAATAATAACTATAACAAATCTCTATTTATGTATTTACATTATGTACAAACACGATGTGTTTAGAATTTTAGTATGTTTAGGTTATGTTGTGCCTCGTTTCTATATGTCGAAATGTCACTTAAGTAACAACTGTGCAAAAAAAATCTGTGCAGCAGTAAATTAACAGTTATTTTAATTGCAAAGTCTATTTTTACAATTACTTAGTTAGTTAGTTACAGATATATTATTTAAAGGTGGGAGAACTATAGTTCGACCGGGGAGGTACCATCGTCGCCCTCATAATCCGCCGTAAAGCATTACTTGTATTTCGGTTGGAGAGGTGCGGTTGCCGGCTACACTTTGTAGTCCTCAGAAGTAGCAACGCATCTACGTTCGAGCTCAGATAGGATTTCGGTCGTGTTTGTGGTTGTACGTGGATG
>DWON01003102.1:0-18805 GCA_018251015.1 Phocides pigmalion okeechobee
GTCCCGCGCTACAGGGACACAATGTACTGAAACGTGTGTCTGAAATGCACAGAACTGATGACGCATTTTAATATCATGGAACCATTGTTGAACTAAAGTTCATAAAATAGGCGGTACGAAGTTCGCCGGGTCTGCTAGTAAATACTAAAAGAGTAAATTATATTTGTATGTGAAAGACACGAGCTGGGTATGAGCCTCTTATTTGATTAAGAAGGATCTAAAAGTATTGAGATTTTTTTTTTAAATATGATAAATTGTTTAAAATATATATATTAATATATACTGTATTTTACAATAGTATAAAATCGTATATCATAATCCTGTAAAATGTTCTATATCTTTATATATCAGTTCTTTTTCTTTTTGTTACTGTGTCCTATCGTTTAACTAGAGGATGCCTGGAAGAGATCGCTATCTAAACGATAAGGCCGGTTTTTGTATACCATGTTGTATGCTATATCCTTATTTTTAGATTTATATCATATTGCACCTTGAATTATTTTAATAAAAATGAAATTCAGAAAATTTGTGTTAGTAACGTAAACATTAATAATCTCTTTTCCCTCCATCAGATGGCGTTTTAACTGCCTATCCCGTAATGTTTGGTACATACAGTGTAGACAGATGGCGTTGTCAATTTGTCTGAATCACGCTAACGATATGTCGGTGAAGGAAGTATTTAACATTTTAATTATTTGAATACTCACCAAGAACGATGTACGACATCAGACATAATAAAGATGAATATTTTTGAAAGGTCACCGGGCAAGTTGCCGGGCCTTAAAAAGTTAATGTTGTTTTCACTGTATTCTTGTAAGGTGAAGTAATGAAGGTGTTTCCGTCAACGAACCGTAACTGTTAATTTCGTTAACTAGTTAACGGGCTACTAATTTCAACTTGAATCAATAATAATAAACGGTTTTTTACAATGTTGCAACGATCAACGTGTCTGTACTGACGTGTGGTAATTGTTATTTTAGAAACAATTTGACGCAGTGTATATAAAACATTATATTCAGTCGTATTTAACAGATCATCTTATTTTATGTACATTAATCAATTATATATTTGTTTTTTTTTTGGTGATTGTAAATCCGTGTTGACATATGTAAATATCAATTCTCGGTACATAATTAATAATTAATAGTTCAAATTATGTCGTGGTACCGTCTATTTAGACATATATTTATTTTTAACGTATGTTTAATTCAAAACAAAATACACTTTACGTTGAAAATAACGAAACGGTCTGTTTGGTTTCACGTGTTATGCCAAATTAGTTAAATACTTAAGTTGACGTCGTTGACGAATTTAACTATTTAATTTATATTGGGTTAACATTAATTGGTTAAAAGTGAATCAACGGTTGATTTAACGAGTTCGTTGATTCAACGACCATCTCTAGTGAAGTTACACAATTTTATTTTATAAAAAAAAGTACGTATTGGCCGGAAGATTGCAATTTGTTTTGGATAGTTTATAAAACGGCAACGTAAATCATTGTTTTTTGAAAATCCTGCGGTAATTATTTATAACATTATTTACTGATTTTATTATTTAATACGTCTTGTTATTATCCATCTTTTAATAGGCGTTATTGGTTTCGAATTCTTGGAAGGAAATGTTGTTGCTGACAACAA
The DNA here is from genome assembly GCA_018251015.1 of Phocides pigmalion okeechobee. Classification (NCBI taxonomy): domain Eukaryota; kingdom Metazoa; phylum Arthropoda; class Insecta; order Lepidoptera; family Hesperiidae; genus Phocides; species Phocides pigmalion. The sequence goes on from DWON01003102.1 coordinate 1,641, forward strand.
TATTTCAGATTCTTCAACAAGAACTGGGTCTTTTTTTATAAACTTGGCACAAATAAGATCCGCCATAAGGCCGACGTAAGATTATGTCGGACTCCAACCGACTAAAAATCTGGGAGTTCTACCACTCCATCGATCGACGGTTACGCGGAAATTCTTCCGCACACATGCGCAATCCCGCCAGTGGTAAACAAAGGAGTAGGACTACGTGATACAGCACACACAACTTTGAGAAGTTAATACTTATGACTTCCAATTCATTGTCTTACTTATTTTTGTGTAGGTATACATATATCATGCTTAATGGAAAACTGACCCATTAGTAGATAGGAAGAATTGAAATACGTACACTTAATGAACGTCAAGGGTACAATAAAGTTGTAAAAAGACTACTACTAGCGTCATCAACCCTCTACCGTTGGAATTAAATTAAAATTACGCATTACTACCTCACCAGCGATATATCAGTTTTAATTTTATACATCAACTAGTAGGATAAGTTCTCATAGCAAGATCTTTTGCGATTTCTCAACAATTTTTTGAGTTTACTCAATATTCGTTTAAGCATGCGATATTAAAATATAATTCTTACTTCAAGCACAACGCGTTGATCGTCGTCAATGGCGCCCCTATGCAAAGTCCTCACTATGGTGCTTGCGTGTTGAGTGGCGCCCTCTTCAGCACACAAGATTAGCCAGCAAAGTAGTTGTGAGACACGGAGTCTTGTGTCCGCTTGCCAGCCCTCCATTTCTGTAAAAAAAAGTATTTATATCATGATAATAGATTAATAGATATTATCAATTTTAATTTAATTTGCAACATAGTAGACTCTGTATGATTAGACACGGCAGAAATAAGGCGGCATGAGGCAATATCCTAACTCAATGCACATTTGCTTTTCTATAACAAAGAGTAGCAAACGAGCATACAAGTCAACTGATGGTAATTAGGTGTTGCAGCCCATGGATATCCACATACAATCTCAAACAAGAGACTGAAGTCCTATCTATGTATCTATGTCCTATATATGCTTGTACATGAATGTGTTGCCACTTCTGTAGATTAAGCTGGTTGCCATGCTTTAAAAGTGTTGTTGTCAACCTCTATTTATGTGTCCTGAGCGTTAAATCCAAATATTTTTTATACTTACCAAACCTGGTTAAATGTGTCTAATTAATTTCAAGATACAAGACACTGACAAAATTCAAATGTCAATGGACTAATAATATTACAATCTTAGGTTCGAATTATTTGAAAGTCCTAAAGAGACAACATTATCAGCATAAATTATGTCCTCCATATCCTTAACTTGTTATTATATTTTAGTTTTTTTTTCTCTCTCCTGAGGTTATACTGCTACTGCACGGGCCATGGCCAAGGGTAGTAGAGTTAATGTTTAATCTGTTGAAAAATTTGCCGACAATCCTACACGTATGTAAAATGGCTGTTTTTTGTAATGTCTGTGATACATTTAAGAGAATTCCGAGCAATTTTAGGCTTTTACTAAGTTTAGGAATAACGCCGTTAGATGACAGCTCTATTAAGATTATATGAACAGTCTGAATTTGCCATTGGGTTTTTAGTTCTATTGCCAGGTCGCGGTATTTCAGCATTTTTTCAGAGATAGTAGACTGCATAATATTATCCTTACCTCTCCCAATAGCCGGCACAATTTTCCCAATATTACCCTGTACTAGCGTCCTACATCCCAAGTTAGGCCGTTTCACATCTGGGTAGTGTGTGGGTACATCCTTTAAGAAGTCTGCCTTCTTCTTAAGGTCTTCTTCATTCTCTTCCATGTACTGAAGACCAATATCTGTCCACAGCTTCATAGCAGTCTCTCTCACATCTGCCATTACATCACTCATACTGAAATATTATTTTCATTCACAATTTAAAAGATTGGCAAACAAACAAAATTTCTCATCCAAATTTTTTCAGTAAATTTTAAATTTTCAAGCAAGTTTTTTTTAATGTAAGAAGAGTAGCAAATGAGCATGCAAACCACCTCATGTTAAGTAGTTGCATCCCCGTACAACAACAAACACAACTGAAATCTTATCTGACTTTAAATTAAGATGGTCACCTCGCTTTAAAGTACAGCCGGCAACCGCACCTCTCCAACCAAAACACAAATAATGCTTTAGGGCGGATTTTGAGGGTTGCGGTAGTACCTCCCCGGTCAAACTATAGTTCTCCCACCTTTTAAGTACTACGAAAACAACAAATGCATTAGATTGGTCATTAGAACACTTTGTGGTCTAACTGCTGGGAACTCCGATGTGTTTTTCCAGGGACTCAGGCCTGGGGCCTACAACATGCAAGGCGAGAATCTTACAACCAAGCTATCACTACTATTAAATTAACTCAGTTGACCTAGTAAGTAACAACGGGATCATGCGGTGCCAGAATGAATATCGATCCCTGTAACATAACATCCAGTTTCCAACTTCCATTGTTACTTGGAGGCGGACTTGTGTGTTCTCATCAAACAACTTCTCCGCCATCGGAGTGATGGACAACTCAAAACATTTCACATTGCCCGCTACCACAATAGCACCTGAAATAACAAATTCAAATGCTGTAGAACCTTTGTTTCAATATGGCGACTGTCATTTTAATATTAATAATACTCCTTTATTCTTGTTAAAAGTCATACATTTAAGAGTCATTTAGTCAAGGTTCATAGAGCTAAAATTTTGAATATTATAAAACGAGATATACAAGTATGACATTATGCATGTAGCATAAATTATACAGACAAAATTAATAAACTAAAGTCAAATGTAAATAAAAAAGTCAAATAATATGAGGATCAAATATCTTTACCAATAGCTTTAATAGCCGCAACACGAACTCTAAAGTGTTGGTGGGTGAAATTAGACAACACTGGTTTGACGTAGCCTTCTGATTGGAAGTGGAAATCGCGTTGAAGGACCTTCGCTAGCAAGATAATACATTCGCATGCCACCAACTTCACTTTAGGAAACGGATCAGTACTTGTCTTCGTCAGAATACTAGTGAAATCGTTTATAAAGGAGCCAAGGAAATGAGTGTCTTTATACTTTTCCAATATTTCATGAAATAATTGAATCAGGACTAGGCGCATTTCCTCTGACTCTTCCACGATCTCCGGGCAGCCGATGCGGCGCACAATCACAGGCAGTATGTATGTCAAATAGTAGTCATTCAGTGGTAATTTCTGAATGAAGTGTGAGATTATAGAGGCGGCAACTTCCCGACAAGCCTCTGATGCGTCAGAGAAACCCTTGAGGATGTAAGCGTAGATTTCCGGGAACACAATCGCGAGGTCGCAGTCAGCATTTTCTGGGTTCACGAATATCTCTTCCTTAATTTTCAACATCGCTTGCTTTCGGGCCAATTTTGACTCGCTCTGCAAAGCTGTGATATACTGCTCGAGAGCTCCACGCGGGTTATCTTCCAACTTTGGTTTTACGTTCAACATTTTTCAATGTTTCGGATCACTAATATCAGTTATAGCAATTTATTTATATCGACAAAACAACGAAGGCAAATTCCAAATATTCAATTTCAAACAATATACTATACATAAACAATCTGTTGCCATGACAACCCTTGTCACTGCCAAAATGACAGTAATTATTTCTTTTTCCAATCCAAAATTTAAAAAAAAGCTAAAACCTATATTAATTAAAAAACGATGTATAATCTAAATGCGTCTGGGACACTGAATATACAATTATATTTACTTTAAAAATCATGAAATGCACTATAAGTCTAACATTTATATTTATTGTTAATCTAGACTTATATTTGAATAGATTGAACAATCGATATGATCGACATTAATCAATAGTTAAGACACCTCCCACAATATAGTCATCACACCTGCAACCTCCAATACATTATTTGTATAAACATATAACATAATATTGTGATAATAAAATTTCTGTTACTGCTCTTACGCATATGAGATATTGTCATCAATTCATTTACAAAAAATGTTATAAATGTCTTAAAAAGATAAATCCGATTTATGATATGTTTAAAATATGATTTACTTAATCGATCGATTACCTCAGACTTATAAATCGATTATATAAGTATGATCGACCAATTACTCACATCCCTATAAACAATAGTGCATGGAATGTAACCAAAAACCATAGAAGATAGTGACGATTTCAAACGTGCACCAATCAGAGGTGGCCAAGTAAAGCTGTCAACGTCTTTATGCAACGAGACGAGATCCTTCCAACAGTTCATTTTCGTTTTAGTTTTTCTATTTCTATGTTGCGTTGCAAACATCTGAGTTATAATTAGCATTTTTGTAACCGCTACACATTCAGTATGTATAAACTAACCGTGTTTAATTTATTATTCCTAGCAGCGACACTTCAAGTAGCCGTGTCGCTCAGAGAAGGAGAATGTGAAGTTTGTGTTAAAACAGTAGAGAAATTCGCGGCCACGTTATCAGATGACGTGAAAAAGGATCCCAAACTTATAGAGGCGGAGTTCAAAAAGTTTTGTAAAGGTACTAGGAACAAAGAGAATAGATTTTGCTACTACTTAGGTGGCTTAGCAGAGTCGGCTACCGGCATACTCGGTGAGCTCTCGAAGCCGCTGAGTTGGTCGATGCCCGCTGATAAAATCTGCGAAAAGTTGAGAAAGAAGGACGCGCAAATCTGCGATCTTCGTTTCGACAAGCAAATCGATTTAAATAACGTAGACCTCAAGAAACTGAAGGTACGCGATTTGAAGAAGATTCTGAATGATTGGGATGAGGTTTGCGACGGTTGCATCGAGAAGACTGACTTCATAAAGAGAATAGAAGAGCTAAAACCGAAGTACATGGGTAGATCTGACTTGTAGTTCAATCAAATTAATAGGTAAGGCCCTTATTTATTAACTCAAATCTTGTTTCACTGTTATATGTATTTTTTTATTATAAACGATCGTTTTAGCATTTTCGCAGCTCCTCATTTTATATTATCATTATCAAGCCAAATTCTATCCATCTGCACCTATATATAAGAATTTGATTGTTCACTTACCAACTTTTAAAATTAAAATCACTACTCTTTATATGTCAAATATATGCCACGAGCAAATGTATTCATTGTACTATAATATCGATTGGAAAATTATTATGTTGTAAAATTATATTAAATTGCTGCATACTTTTGAAGACTATAAAATTAACCGATTACTACAAAATATATGCTAGATGCTATTTACATATTCAAGTTTTGTAGCCAAACGGCGAATCGGCATAAGTATGTCTCACTAAGCAATGATTATTTATTTGTTCCACTTGGCATTGAAACCCATGGGGTCTGTTAGGTACTAATTCTTTGAAAACAACACCGTTTGATCAACACCGCCAGTGACAAGAAGGCTAGTTCATGTCTCATGCAGAGAATTGCGATTGCTATTCAATGTGGAAATGCAGCTAGTGTTCTTGGAACCATTCCCGTAGTCACAGACTAAGGTTACACAGGTTACACTCAAGTTAGGATACAGGTTAGGCTTTTATTAAAATTAATTTTAAAATTTTCATCATTGTAAATATAACTTTGAAATATAAATTTATGACAGTTTATAGTTCCAATTTCTTAAGACTGTTTTTGTTTTCTTTACTTTTATCACAAGGCTATAATAAATATATAATCTCAATAGCAATAGAATAATAATAATAATTTAATTATTATTCAATAGAGTAATAATTTAATAGGCAATAGGAACACTCATATAACAGAGTGTTCCTATTGCCTATTAAAGTTATATATACTTATTATTTGATAGTGCTGTGCTCTCCAAACAATTTATTTGACTTGACACAACTGCGCACTTGGTCTCACTAGCCAGTGGTTTATGTTCTGATTTGAATAAGTGCTACTTTGCAATGATAAGTTCCTACATATGGACATCTATACAGTAATGAATAGTAGACAAGCAAATTAAAATTTATCATGAGTAAATACAGTATTTGTTATGAGTAATAATTATTAGGATAAATATTATGTTTCTCTTTTTTATTTTATAATAATATCGAACACTAGTTCGATTTCTTTTCAGTTTTTTTTATTTGCCTGCCTAAATAAATGAGGTGTATAAGTAAATGATGAAATGAATCTTAAGAGAACTTACTGGTGAAATGTCAGCAATACATATATTTTCATATTTTAATAGAAAAAAATGCTGTGAAATATTTCTTAAAATATTTTTTATATGTATATTGATATAATATATATAGCAATGACTTATAATAATATTAATTATTTATTGTATTGTTACAGAGTAATTTTAAAAGACGCATAATGTGAGGTAGCCTTAACATCGGAGGCTGTCTGGGGGCTGAGAAAATCAGTGATCAATAGACTATAACTGCATTTGAGTGAAACTGTCGATGATAGCGTGTGTGCATGCCTACTTGGTAGAATAAATTATTACTTTGATTAAGTAAAAAACTTTTTTTTAATAACTGCAAGTTATTTTATTTGTTCCATTATGTTTAGTGCCTTAAAACTGTTTTGTTAAAGAAAATAAATCTACTTTTGATACTGCTTGTGTTAACACCTTTTTACCACAGAAGATTTTTATAACTTTACTACCAGGTACTCACAATTAACAATTTTTGATTACCAATGTTTATCGGTAATCGTGAGCAAAATATATAAATGCCATGATAATATTTGTTATATGTTGTTATTATGTTGTTGACTAAAATACCTTCTCAATCAAACTAATTCTCACATTATTTTTCGAATTTCGGTGCAAATTATTTGAATTTTTCATCCAAATTTTTTAAACTATTGCCAACACAATTTAAATATTGAAGACTCCATAAATTATACTGAGCTTCAACATAATGTGAATATAAGAGTAAAGACATTTTAGTGTTCTTAATACATAATTTCTTTTTAAGATGCTGTAGTACTTTACAATGTAATAGGTATGCAGTAATTGGAAAAAAGTTGTTTTTAATTAACATTGGGCTATAATAGGTCAGACAAAAAGCCTAGCAGATTAATTTCTAACTATATCAGTGGTATATGAACATGATTATGTTGTAAGTTCAATAAGAATCTTCTTAGATTCAATTTCAACAAGAAAATTCTATGAATCTTATTGTTCTATTCCAACAATCTGTAAAATAGATTGAGAATGATAGATATTTTTAATTGGTACAGAATAACATACCTAATACTGAAACATGATTCTTATAAGTATTCTATTGATTATATATATTTATTATATTATATATATTTTATAGGGATGTCACCTACTAAATTGTTTTTAAGACTTCCTGCAGTGAACAACATTTTTTGTGTATTACTTGCCGCAGCACATTTGCAGTTTGCACACACCTGCATTTGTTAATGCTCACTGATGCTAAAAATACAAAATTTGTGTGAGTTCTCAGTGAATCTCCAATCTAAAGAAATAAGCTCCACTTTAGTGCCGCCTTCCGAGACACTGACCCGATTTGATAAGAGTTCCACTGTCAAACTGTTAATTGGAACAGATGTGGTTGCCGGATACACATTATTGGATGCTACCATCTTAATCCTCAAGAGTAGGAACGCATCCGCGTATATCCTTAAATAGAACTTCTGTTGTATTTGAGATTGGACGTGGTTGTCCATGGGCTGCAGTGACCACTTAACATCAGGTGGCCTGCATGCCCGTTTCTTACTCTTTCACAATAAAAAAAAAAATTCACATTTAATAATATGCCTTTATACTGAAACAATTCTTATCTGTGGATTCTATAGGGATATCACTCGGCCCACAGTTACTCAACCTTTTAATAAAACCAGAATTAAGAAAACTATTTCATACTGCATCACTAGTTTTATTGATTTGAAAGCAACACCTAATAGACAGATTCATGCAAAGAATTTATATTCCTGACAGTAACATAATATAAATAACTGTAGACATTGGTGTTTTCGGCAATATCCATATTAGTGGTATTTGTAGTTCTTGTGATGCTCTGAAAGAAAAATATATATATAAGTAGCACTATAATAGAGAACAGTTCGACCGGGGAGGTACCACCGCCGCCCTTATAATCCACCATAAAGCATTACTTGCATTTCGGCTGGAGAGGCATGATAGCCGGCTACATTGAAGCGAGGTGACCATCTTAATACTCAGGAGTAGCAATGCATCCGTTTGAACTCAGATAGGATTTCAGTTGGGTTTGTGGTTTTATGTGGGTGTCTATGGGCTGCGAATACTTGACATCAGGTGGTTTGCATGCACCTGTCAGACAACATAGTTCATACATGTTATTACTGTTTTATGTAGATACCTATGACAGCATTATAGTATTTACTCAATACTAAGAGTATTTTCTTGAGCACTTACAGACCACCTTTGCAATTATTTAGGTCTTTTGATAGAAGTCTTGTAAATTCACGAAGCAATATAAACGTAACTTACTAATCTTGCCATAGTTGATAACGTAGAAGAAGGTCATTGACCCAACCAGCAACTGGAAGAACGGAGCTATCCCAGTCCTCTTGGGCTGCACATACTTGTGCTGCCATCTCCACCAGGCTGTAACATGGGAGGATTTACATAAATATAACACAAATGTAGGAATTATTTCCTACTAAAATACTGAAGAAATATTCTTTAACGCTTTCCCTGTGGCTACAATAATGCTGTGTAATTCTGGGCGCGATGTGCTTGTGGCTCCTACATCTATGTTATACCGACAAATTTATATGGATTGCAGGCGAACAAAAGTGCTGTTTACGTCGGAGCTACAAGACTGCGAGGGGTAACAACATCTGAGTATTCGGAAATGATTTACAGAATACAATAGTTGTGTAAATGATCGGCATATCTTCAGTCTACAGAAAAGAGCTCTAGTTAGGGCTGCCTCCCGCAAAATATGCGCGCCGCAGTCAAATGTTAATAATAAATGAGTTGCACCAACTAATGTATGTTTTTTGAGTTTTGTCTACCTACCAACCTGCCTGTACAAAGCAATCAATTGCAATAAGGAAATTCCTTATTTGAAGGGTCTTGCACACAAAGATAGAGTATTTTATTTAGCCTTTTCTAAGGCATCTGATAAAAATATCGTAGACCAATAATTTTAAAAAAGTTAATGCCATTTGGTGTTAATAAATCCTAACCTAATCCGAAAAGACATGGATAAAACTATATATTACCTCGGCTGAAAGCCCCCGCAATTGCAGAGGGAGTCTTGTTCCTACGAGCGAGCCATGATCCGATCTCACTAACTTTTACCTGACTGAAGGGTGTATCAGCTGAAAACACAAAATAAATTACATAACCGATACCAAGGACCTTCTATCACATTTTACATCACTGATAACTTACGTTTTCCATAGTAACGGGCTGGGTCGTATGGCCCATGTACAGCCGGATTGTATTCCTTCGGATAATCACCGAAACCCATGATTAAATAGGTTGATCAAATTTTGAAGAATTACACCAAGAACAGGCGGAATTCTTAATAATGGGTGCTCCACAGATTAGTTATAAAGGTGATTATGTCAGAAAAACGTCATTAGTGTCAATACCATAAAACGTACATAGAGAATCAAGTATATTATAATCATATACAGTACGCCCAATATAATATTAATTTCGCCTGAAACTTGGGTGTTAACTCTAAAAATAAATGAATATAATTATTAGTCTGATACTATAAAAGTAGCCGTTTTTAATTTATTTGGATGTTTTTTGTCTTCTCTGTTCGCATGTAAAACTTACTTATCTGTCTGTTTGATTTTGTATCTGTGATAATTAGACAGCAGATTTCAGCAAATTTCGTGGTGTTGTAGAACATTCATTCATTTACCTACTTCAGTAAAAAATATAACAAATAAAGGCACTTTGTGCATTCATTTCACTTTTATTTCATTATTATTTCATAATCTTTTAGAAGACCCGGCAAAATGGTTTTGGAGAGTACAATGATATGTGTAGATAACAGTGACTACATGAGAAATGGGGACTTTTTGCCTACGAGACTGCAGGCTCAGCAAGATGCCGTAAACCTGGTATGTCATTCCAAAACGCGATCCAACCCTGAGAATAATGTCGGATTGCTCACCTTAGCAAATGTGGAGGTGCTGGCCACTTTGACGAGTGACGTCGGGCGTATTTTATCCAAATTGCATCGCGTCCAGCCTAATGGCAATATCAATCTGCTGACTGGCATCAGAATCGCACACTTGGCACTCAAACACCGTCAAGGAAAAAACCATAAAATGCGCATCGTCGTATTCGTCGGTTCTCCTGTAAATACTGACGAGAAAGAGCTGGTCAAACTGGCGAAGAGATTGAAGAAGGAAAAGGTGAACTGTGACGTCATATCTTTTGGCGAAGACTCTGATAATAATCCTTTGTTGACTTCCTTTGTGAACACCTTAAATGGTAAAGACAATACTACTGGTGGGAGCCATCTTGTCTCTGTGCCAGCAGGCGGCTGTGTTGTACTGTCAGAGGCTTTGATCACAAGTCCGTTGATTGGAGGAGATGGAGCTGGCCCCTCTGGGTCTGGTCTTTCGCCCTTCGAGTTCGGAGTTGATCCCAATGAAGACCCAGAGCTTGCTCTTGCTCTCCGTGTGTCTATGGAAGAGCAGAGACAGCGCCAAGAAGAGGAATCGCGTCGCCAGGCTGCTACAACTGAGGGTGGTGAAGCTGGCAAGACTGGTGAAGCTCAGAACACAGGCATGGAGCGAGCATTAGCCATGACTTTAGGCCGTGAAGCCATGGATTTGTCTGAAGAGGAACAAATTGCCCTCGCTATGCAAATGAGCATGCAACAAGAAGCACCACAAGCTGAAGAAAGCATGGATGTTTCAGAAGAATATGCTGAGGTCATGAACGACCCGGCGTTCCTTCAGAGTGTGCTTGAGAATCTGCCCGGGGTGGACCCACAGAGCGAAGCCATCCGTAACGCAATGTCCACCATCAAAAAGGACAAAGATGAAAAGGAAGATAAGGAGAAGTAAATCAAACTACGGTTTCATTACTGAGTTTATCAATTTTTATTTAACATGCTCGTAAGCTTTTACAGTTGGTATTGAAAAACTGTGTAAAGAACATTTCAAATTAAATACAAATACTATATCGGATTTAACTTTATTTCCATGTGATCCAGTTTAGACCCTCAATTTTGTCATACTCTGTAATAAAATGGGTTTATTAGTGGTGATAATAAATAGCGCTATACACAAAAATAAGATTATTATTGTTTTATGAGACGTACTTGAGTCATTCCAAAACTTTCTGCTCTTATATCTTTGTTTTATTTCTAACAATTTCTCTCTTCTGATGTTATCATTCAGAGGTGGTTTGCATTTAATCGGCTTATGTTCTGTAAATTTTATTATTTTCAATGTGACATTGTAAGAAGCATGTGCATATAGGATATGGTTGTCTCCACAACTGGAGATCTGGTATGTACTCAACCATGCTCCAGTGATAGGTGGAGAGAGAATATTCTATTACCTTGTGTGAAAATAGGACTGGAGTCAATCCTTAATCATCCTTAGTCAACTGATCAACTTTGATGTCTAGCCAGTAATCAGTAACTCGTCCAAAATGATAAGAATGCGGACCCAGCCCACTTTTCACTAAAATAATAGGAAACAACTAATAAATATAAATGATAGAAGTAAATTATGAGTCTAGGAATCTGATCTAATAGTTTAGGCCAAATAGGTATTAGGTAATGAAAAGCATGAAGGAAATAAAATAAATCATTTTTACATATATTTACTCATAGGATGTCAAAAAGTTAATTTATCTCAACAATTGTAAATTACAAAAATTTTGAATCTTGATGTCTGAGATTGTTTAGGAAGAGACTTCCGTTTCGAGTTTCAAGTTTTCATTTTGTTGTCATGAACACTGGGGAACATAGTATTGTTGTAGTATAATATTAGAGAATTTATAATAAAGTAAATTTTATGGATTTTACTGTGTTCCCTTGCATTAGGATAGCCTATTGTTGTTACTTGGAATTTCAAATGTATGAATTTTTTTTATTAGATTTTTATCAGTATTTGCATGGTAGAACATCAGTTCAACCAGAGAGGTACCACCACCGCGCTCATAATCCGCCATAAAGCATTACTTGTGTTTCGGTAGTAGCGATACGGTTGCAGGCTACATTTTGAAGCTAGGCGACCGTCTTAATCCTCAGGAGTAGCAACGTATCGTATACGTATATACGTTTGAGCTCAGATGGTTTTTCGGTCGTGTTTATGGTTGTACGTGGATGTCTATGGGCTACGAATACTTAACATAAGATTGTTTCCTTGCTCATTTGCTACTTTTCTGTCATAAAAAAAGATGACCAGCACGCTCATTATTAAATTCCGAGATAGATTTTTGATTAATTATTAGAACCCTGTATAGAGTATGGTGTACGTGTCAATATACTACTATTAAACCTGCTGATTTGTCTACGATATTAGCTTCGACACCTACCGTAGATTTAAAAAAAACATCAGTTGAACTACAGGATATGTTGCTACTTATATAACGAAGTTGGACTGCAGAACAAATTTGTTATTAGGTACAGTTTGATAGATACAATATTACCGTCGTCCACAGGTTCGTCTACGTTCCTATCTATAGGCTTTTTATCCAACAGTAAGTATGAACTCTTGATGTCTTCTAGTTGCGGCTTGAAGCTTTTGCTGCTATGATTTGCAACTGAAACGAATAAAAAAGTTTCTACCTGTATGTACAAATTACGTATTAAAATAGGTAATTACAGTGTCAATATAACAGCGATTTGTAGAGTTCAAAAAGAATAATGAATTAAATTCAATTTTAAGATTCATATGCAAATAAAAATATCTTTGTGTGAGACAAAAACAAATCAAATTGACTTTATTATTTAAATTGTATATATTTTAACGTCGATTGAATAAGACAAAAAAAGGAATTGAAGTGAAACACAAAATATTCTAACTTCACGAACGAACGAAAAGGGGACGTCCTACACCTATCTGCTACTCATACTTGGCGGTTTGTAACGGCTCTTGCGGTGGAGGAACTGGTAGGGAATATTCGGGCCTCGAGGGTTCCCCCGTAGCCCGGGCTTCTTCTCAAGGGGTCTAGAGACCTCCAGGACGTGTCGCGCGGCCCTCCAACTTCAATATAACTAATATTCTAGAGATGGTTGATGTACAGAATTTACTAACATTTAGTTTTGCTGATATTTACAACAGGCTTATTGACAACTTTAGTCACTGCGTGCTTCTTTTGTTTATCATTAAATTTCTGTTGAGTGTGTTCCGAAGATACTTTGGCTTTTACTGAAAGGTCTTTCATATTAGATTCTTGTAAGTGTGGCTTCAATCCAGTTGGAGTTTGAGATCTGGGTGAGCTTTTTGTAAGTGATTTTGATTCTGAAAATTATAGATATAAATAGATACACAACTTTAAACGCTTAGGATTACAATAAGATTACTTGTGTCGTGAGTACAAAATAGAAATCTAAATACTTCATTTACGTACATAATACAGATTGGTAGAGCCGTTAGAGCTCGCCCGGGGCCGCCACCCTCATAACCCGCCGTAATGCAACGTGTTCTTCATGTATTGTGTTTCGGTTGGGGAGGTGTGGTTGCCGGATACACATTATTGGAGGCGACCATCTTAGTCCTCAAGAGTAGGAACGCATCCGCGTCCATCCTTAAATATAACTTCTGTTCTATTTGAGATTGGACGTGGCTGTGCATGGGCTGCAGTGACCATGTCCATGACCATCAGGTGACCTGCATGCCAGTTTCTTACTCTTTCATTATAAAAAAATACATATGTGCACGACCGTGTCTCGAATCCGAAATTTTAAGCGTGGCAACTTTGTAGCATACCATTACAAAGGCTATCTCAAATATAAAGCCAATCCATATTATTTTACAAAATAGTTCAGAATGAAAACTTGTACGGTTCATGCGTCACTGCTCCTGACGACTAAGCTCATCTGCTCACTATGTATAACCGGAACAAGATTTATTCAGGGTGGATTATGAAGTCAGCTGTAGTACCTTCCCGGTCGTGATTTAGTTTAAACACCTGTAAAAATATCTGAGACGATGTTCAGTGATAATTTGTGTTTGTTTTCTGACCTGAATTCCAACTTTTCACTTTGCGATCATACGCTGGACTATTCGGTGTCGTCAAACTAGTGGTATCTGTAAAAATATTTAAAAATTTCATAGCTTACATAAAATATTGAAAACAAGCGGATAAATAAAGCGAAAAGTGAAAATGATTTAACTTAAATCGATAAATAAGCACTTAGTGAGCTGAAAACCCTCCCACAAAGATTTTTTAATGGGAGAAGAGCATGCAAACCACCTGATGTTAAGTAGTCGCAGCGTCATCGACGTACAATCGCAAATACGACCGAAACCTATCTGGGCTCGAAAATAGATACATTGCTACTCCTGACAACTAAGATAGTCGCCTCACTTCAAAGTGTAATCGATAACCGCACCTCTTCAATCGAAACAGAAATAATGCTTTAAAGTGGATTATGAGGGCGGCGGTGGTACCTCCCCGGTTGAACTTTAGTTTTTCCGCCTTTAAAATTAAGATTTAGTAATTTTAGAGATAATGTAAGTAAATACCATTTTTCAATAATTTATTTTACAGAGGAGTATAAGACCTTTATACCTTGTGGTTTCCTATCTGCCGAACTGGCTCTTCTTGGACTTGCATTCAACCTCTGTTGAGTTGATGAAACAGAAGGTTTCGAAGCTGAAATTATAAAGGATCCGATTAAATCTTCGTATTTGATTCATGAGTAGCAAAACACTGAAAAATCGCTCCAACTTTCAACCAGATAGTCTTTTGTCTTTAGGTTTTAACACTTTCCTGCGGCTACAACACTGCTCTGTAATTCTGGACGCGACGCGCTTACTGCTCCTACACCTGTGTTGTAGCTACAAGAGTATGGATTACGGACGAACAAAAGTGCTATTTTTACGTCAGTGCTACAAGACTGGGAGCGGACATTACGTCAGTGTATTCGTAGATGATACACAGATGCTAAAAAATTAAATATTTCAGTAATATGACGTTGTATCTTCGGCCTAATCAAATAGGGTCGAGTTTAGGGCTGCCTCCCGCAATACTGACCCGATTATATATATCCGCGTCGCAGGGAAAGTGTTAACTACCTGAAGCCTTCAAATAAGACCTAATGAATTACTGTTTAGTATGCGCGCAGGGTAACGAACGATCTTGTAGCTCACTAAATATGAAGACGCTGCAGCCATTAACATCCGCATATAGTCCAAAATAGGGCTTAATTTCTATCTAAGTTCGCACTTACATGCATTGACACCCCTGACGACGAAAGTATATGCATCGCTTGTAATATGTTATCAATTTTTTAAATAACGTTTTGTGGCTTATCATTGCCAAAGACTCTATACAAAAACAATATTATATTTGCATTACGCAATTTAGCTTATTAGTAAAATTAATTATTTATGAAATAATCGTTGCTTGCTAAATTGTTGCACACTTTCTATTTCAGTTAATTTAATATTATTTATTTACTTCCCAATTCTATTTTCCTGTACATAGGCGATTATTGAAATAGATTGTACATTTGGGCTGCTAAATCCAATACCTATATGATTTATAAGGAAAAACATTCCAAATTTCGATTCTTCAAACTCAAGATATTGTTTCGATAGATTTACTACACAGGAAACACTAACAATGAATCGCAGCGCTACTCTTCGGCCTTTTATTCGCAGTTGACGTCGCTGGCCCAGCGTTCGGACATCGGGTATTGGGCCCAGATCCATGCTCCTTAGTGGCTGTCCAAAACAAAATAGCGACTGAGACAATTGTTACCACCAGCTGCCATTGCGCGTATGACAAGTAGGAGACCAAGTGGTATAGTCTCCAGAATATTAGATGGAGTAATATACTCGTTTCCACGTCCACTTTACCGTGGTTTACTGAAACCGAAGCCGTGAATTCATGTAATCTAATGTATAGAGATTATTACTATGTACCTGCGATACGCCGTGACCACGAGCCATGTAACTGGTTCGAAATATCGCCCTCAAAAATCGTTAATCGTGAGTACCCGGTACATGGGAAAATTTAGATAATAATTGTATAATCGTAATGAGTGACTAATAATGACATATTCCATTACTGACGGGAGTGCGTATAAAACAATGGGGAAAGATATAAAGATATATCAATTTTACGATAAAAATTCGTCAATTCCTGTAAAACATTTTGACTGCTGGGCTCATGTATTAGATCGGGTCAGCGTTGCGGGAGGCAGCACTAAACTTGAGTTGTATTTTCTAGACTGGAAATGCGCGGGCAATTCACTGAAATTTTGTATTTTTAAACATCTGTGTATCATTTGCGAATACTGACGTGATGTCCGCCCCCAGTCTTATAACGCCGACGTTAATACAGCACTTTTGTTCGCCCGTAATCCGTACAGATTTGTTCAACGGATGTGTGTACAAGTTGCAAGCTCGTTGCAAATAATACACAGCAGTGTTATACACCGCAGGGAAAGTGTTAATTGATGGATGAAACAAAATTCACAATTTGGGACTAACAACATATTTTTAACCGAATTTTTGAACACTCACGTATTTTAGTTTTACTCAAATTTCGTTTATTTGATGAAACAGAAGATGAAGACGGTCGGTTCTCAGCTAGAATAATAGTACAATAATGAACAGTCACACTGTACACACACGTATACACAAATAATACAATAATGTATTATACCATAAAAATTAACCAACAAAAATATATATTGAATTGTATCAAATATTATCTACTTTTATTCTTACTTAACATTAAAAAAAAACGATAAATGGCAACACATAATCTTGATAAAAATTACCTTTCCAAGATTTTACTGGAGACTTACAACGGTTGATGCTGGGGAAATACTTCTCGCTTCCCGCATCTGGAGAAAAACATCACAGATTGGGTTGGGTAAGAAAAAAGTTACATTTTCCTACTTCTTTCGTAGATTAGGTAGTTTATATTTAACGCTACACCTAATTATCATTCACTACCCTCATTTCATTGTGAGTTTTAATTAGCAGTGCAGTAAGGTGGTTATAAAGATGGTAGAGCCGTTAGAGTTCACCCGGGGCGGCACCACCGCCACC
>DWON01003103.1:0-18804 GCA_018251015.1 Phocides pigmalion okeechobee
ATGAGGGTGCGGCGGTGCCGCCTCGGGCGAGCTCTAACGGCTCTACCACTTTTAAAAGTATGTTATCAAAAACAATATTCTCAAATTATAAAGAAAAACATTTCGTTTGTCACGGCCTAAGACACGTCACCATACGACCTCGCGAAAATTCGCCACTGAAAATAATTTTCCACGCCCCTAGTTGCAACGACAAACACAAAACATAAAAATATTATTAAACAAGGTCCCCCGTCGCTTCTGTCTGTCTGTCTGTTCGCGACACTCAACTCAAATACTGGATGGATTTTCTCACAGTTTTCAACAACAGGTAGGGTGATTCCCGAGGTAGATTTGAATGCATAATATGTTTCTTTGTAAATTGGGCGAGTAATTTAATCACAATAGCAAACACCTCAAAACGAATTATAATAAAAGCCTAAATTAAACAATCTAAAGGGAATCCATGCCCATTCGACCATGCCAAGAATACTGACCGCATTCCCGCGGTAAATAACGATAGCAATAATCTACGCGCGTAGGAACCAACTCTCTTGTCACCAGAAGCGTCGATAAAAACTGTATAGATATAAGCAAAATTTCTACCATCGACAGTCGACCCCTGGTCTCCCTTTTGGTACAGGGAGTTACCACCGCCATCAAAGTCTACCGTAAAGCTTTAGTTTCGTTTGAAAATGTGCAATTTCCGGCAAAATTTACAAGCGTTAGGAGTAGCCACGCATTTATACATGTCAGGAGGACTTTAGTTCTGTTTGAGGCGAATATAACATTTATTGAATTATAACTATTATAAATCTCTATATTTTTTGTAGCATGCCAAGATGCAAGCCACCTGATGCTAAGTGGTCTCTGAGCGCTAAAAGAGAAATTAAAAAATCATCCTACGTATCTATGAGGAATTAAAAGAAAAGAAGTAAATATAAGTACATATAAATACATTTGAAACATATTATTATCCCACAGTATAAAAGAGGACATGATTTAAGCCAGATTTCTTTACTTGAAATAATATTCTTAAGAATCAAAGATATTTAAGAATATTTAGAACATAACAGCAAATAGCCAAGGCCTCGTAAATACAATTACAGTGAAAAACTGTTTCTTTGAAAAACAATATTGAAAAAGAACATTGAGAAACGACTTCTTGCTGTTAAAAAAATCTGAAAAACACCAAAAATTTAACCCTACAAGAAAGAAGTACGAGTAGTAGCCATCCGATAGTACTTTAATAAAACAGTCAAATTCAAGACAGAAATATTATTTCATATACTCATAGCAGATACCATTTTAAAAGACCTTCAAGCCAGATTTAAACAGACAAAACAAATATTCCAACATAAAACTATTTTAAATTACAACAAAAATCTTTGTCTTCTCTTTAAAGTTAGATTATACAGCGCATTCTGTTATTAGTAAAGTTTCGCCATTTTAAAATCAAGCCAAAACTCATTTAGAATAATCTGCCTTGTAATAAATAATAAGTAATAAGTCTTGTGTTCCGCTTGGAGAGGTGCGGTTGCCGGCTACACTTTGAAGCGAGGCGATCATCTTAGTCCTCAGGAGTAGCAATGTCTCTACGTTCGAGCTCAGATAGGATTTCGGTCGTGTTTGTGGTAGCTTGGACGTCCGCAACTACTTAACATCAGGTGGTTTGCATGTTCATTTGCTACTTTTCTCAAATAAAAAAGGATACTTGAGATATATTAAACCAATGAACCTTAGCATAAAATTGGGTTAAAAAGTTAAAGCCCTCCATTGGTCCTTCGAGCCGGATTTGAACCAGCGACCTGTAGATTGCACAAGACAATAGAACAGGTGGAAACTCCACGCTCCGTTGCTAATGCGTTTAAACGGAAAGACACTTGAATTGAATGCCATTGTATTCTGTAATGCAAATTGTTTTTCATTCACAAGTGTTCATTGCTTAATGTTTAAGTGTTTTTGAATATACCTACATTTTTAAAGTTTAACACGGTCGCACAACCAAGATAACTTTACTCGTGTCTTGTTGGTTAGACGACAGCGTAAATTTTAGTAATCATACGCAAATATAAGTGGCATCATTTAAAAACTATAGTTCGACGTTCGACGTTCGGGAAGTACCACCGTCACCCTCATAATCTAACGTAAAGCAACTCTTGTACTTTGGCGGTACGGTTGCCGGCTAAGTTAACAAATGAGACGACCGTATCAGTCCTATGGAATAGCATGCATCTACATATACACATACGAGCTCGGAGAAAACTTCCGTCCTATTTAACTATATTGAAAATTGCGATTACAAAATATAAATTAAAAATTAAAATAACATTTAAGACTTTTTGTACTCATGTAAAAGTTATATTTCTTTGGTGTAATTTTTTATGCATTTAAACAAATTTTAATTAGGTGAATGACTAAGGTATGCAATTACGTCGGTGTACAACATCCATAGATTGACTCAAGAGACAAAGAACACAAAACTGTTTTATTCTAACATACAAGGCGTTACACACAATATTTTTAAATTAAACTATCAAGCCGGCCCAGTTCCGTTCGGGTAATAGAGTTTATATTTACTTACATTATTTGTCTAAACAGTCTGACTAGTTGCAAAAACTAACAATTAGAAACATCTTAGTGAGACATATTTACGTTGTTTGTTTTCTTCTGCAGCCTCCGCCCCAGCTCCAGCCCTCGACACCGTTCCGTCGGCGAGAAGGAGCCAACGTATCGTATTGATATTTTATTGATACAAATATAGAAATTCAAAATCAAATACTACATTAATTCGGCCTTCGTATATCGAGGCCTACATTCGGCACTTACCGTCTTGCGAGTCTAGACCGCGTCGGGCCAAAAGCCTAAGCTCGTCAAACGAGTTTGGAGACGTGACTTTGAATATCACCGTTATTAATGACGGATCGTATAAAATTGGCAGTTTGAATACTGGCCGTTTCAAATCTTCCTTTAAAGTAATAGGAATCGTTTAAACAATTGTTCTTATGTATTCCTTAATAATGGCAACAATTTTAATGTATTTTATAGGAATGTGTTCTATAGGTGGTAGAGCCGTTAGAGCTCGCCCGGGGCGGCACCACCGCTACCCTCATTACCCGCCGTAAAGCAACATGTTCTTCATGTATTGTTTCGGTTGGGGAGGTGTGTTGCTGGATACACATTATTGGAGGCGTCCATCTTTGTCAAGAGTAGGAACGCATCCGCGTCCATCCTTAAATAGAACTTCACTTCTGTTTGAGATTGGACGTGGTTGTCCATGGGCTGCAGTGACCGCTTAACATCAGGTGGCCTGCATGCCCGTTTCTTGCTCTATCACAATAAAAAAAAATCCCTCAGTTATATAACATAATGCATAAAATCTTATGTTCTCGTAAACGCTAGGACACTGTGCAACCGCTTATAATCCGCTAGATAATGGCAAAGCTTTAAGCTCTACTATATTGGCCATGAACTTTACTTTTTATGGATTAACCACAGATCCGTATTGCGTTAGAGTTTACTCATCGGCATTGTTACGTTTGTTATCTCAACAAATTGTCTTCATCTCATTGTTGAGGGCGTTTCGATAAAAACCTATCAATGGTTAATTTTGTTGAGCTTACAATTACGTTCCAACAGATATCTATACAAATGAATAACTCAAATTTCTGTACGTAACCATGTGTCAATTTTAAACAGACTTAAACAAATGGAGGTCATTAATTTCTTTATATTTTTATGTTTTTTACGGCGTAATCACGTAATTTATTAACCGATGAGGTAATTTTTGGTAGGTATTATTTAAAAAGTGATTAAACCTGATATTTTTGGATGGCCTTTTTATTTTTTATTTACTTTTTTAATTGTAAAAATCAATGTAATCAATGCAAACATCACTTAAACAACGAATATCTACGCAATTTGCCGGAACGGTCATCCTCATACTACGTTGCGGCTACTTTAAATACACACACAGATTAATACATAAACACCCAGACCCAGAAAAGAAATGTAAATTAACTAGACAAATCCATCCGGGATTCGAACCCGAGACCGAAGACGTATCTAGTCACCGCTGCGCCTTAGTCGTTAGTCATTTTGTTAGTAACGCAGTATCGACAAATATTCCCTCAATGTGAGAACCTGGGTCGGCGATTTGGCAAGTCACTTTCCCACAAGGCTCGACGAAGGTCGGCCCTCAGCCTACAAAAACACCGCCGCTTAAGTGACTAACAACTCGACAATTACAATTAAACGACCCATTTTATCCTACGTAAACATAAAAAGAACAACAGAATAATAGTTTATTTACATTTTAAATATAATAATGAAATGTTAAATCTTAAAACGAATTATAATAAAGGCCTAACTTAAACAGTTTATATGGAATCCGTGCCCATGCGGCATGGTGCTAAGAACGCTAGCCACATTACCGTGTTCAATAGCGATCGTAATTCTCTACGCGAGATATGAACCAGCCTTCTTATCACTTGTTATTTAGTTTTGAGTCAGATGTAGATGCGTTAAGGGGTTATTTGTATCTCACAATTTCTCACACACGCAGTCTCCTGAAGTCATATTTACATTCAAAATGGCTGGATCGAGTTAGATACGGTTCATAGGTGAATTTTGTGATTTTTAGGTGACGGTTCTTAAGCAGATGTCATGATGTTCACTCCCTCAAGTGCTACAATCAAAAAATAAAATGTTTAATTTTTGTCTTGTAAAATTTCTTGTGTCTTGTAGATTTCTTTTTTGTACTATTTCTACTATTTCGTCTTGTATAAAGGAAATAGGAACTTGGTCCACACAGTGTTATGTTCATAGTAATGCCTTGGATAAAAGTTTTATTTCAATATACATGCTTCAACGGAAGAAATTAATGTCGGTAGCTACTGGGTACTATAAGATTTATCATTTTTTACCGTAAGACGCTCGCAAGAACTAGCGTGCTTGGACTTAATTAAGGTTAATTAAATCAAAGAATCGAACCGTTTAATCATTTTTGTATTTTCGTGTTCGTAAACAGAAAATATATGCACTAAGTGACAGGAATTCATTAATAAGTATTGTCGAAATGATAATTGCCATTCGATTATTCCAATTTTGACTAATTTTCTTGTCTGTTGCTTTACTTAACTAATTATTTCTTTGATTTTTGAAGCCGATTAACTAATTTCGTAGATATATAATATATATATTACACATATTAGCTATATGTACTTATGATTTTAAAGTAATATTATCGCGGAATTTATACATTTTTACTATGTGCCGGATACTCGCTATTAACTATTTTTGATATTTCGAACCAGTTACATGGTTCGTAGTCACGGCGAAACTGCGGTGGTTCGAAATATCAAAAATCGTTCATCGTGAGTACCCGGTATATAGTAAACATGTATATGTAACTTATTATATAATAACTTATATATATAAATAAAAGAAAATATTTTAATATAAATAATGAATTTAACTATTTTTTCACTAACCATTACTTTAGACGTTATATCTGCGTCCAGTGACATTTTTTGCAAACCAACTTATGTAAAACAGATTTGATTGATGTGTAGAGATAACAAGTGGTTGATTAATGCATTTGTGTCGTTTAGTGAAGAAACTCGCTTTATTATGGAGTAAGTAGAGTAAGCAACAGCGTAACTAATTCTAGAGATTGTTAGTTATTTTGCATGTTTCGTAAATAGTTTCATGCTCTACATATTCGTAAAAATTTAAATGAAAGTGTAGCATCTCCCGGTTGTCGACATACCTCGAAATACTGTGTTGTATAACTATGGTGGGGGAGGTACCATTGCATCGTAATCGGCGTGAAGCAATTCTTTTTGGTTGGAAAGGTGTGATTGTTACAAGTTAGCGAGACGACCTCAGCTCACAAGTAGACACATCTACGTGCGTCCTCGGTTACGACTTCCGTTCTGTTTGAAGTTGGCTGCAGCAATTACAAGTTTTGCGTGCTCATTTTCTACTCTTTAACAATAAACATCATGTAATCAAATCGTAATTCAGTCTTGTTTTAGAAATGATGTGGGCTGCAGCGATTTAACTCAAATTGCTCGCGTTCATGTTTCTCTTCCGACATAAAGCCCGTACAGCTAACTATGCCCGGGTTACCGTACAAATTCGCGGAAATTAACGTTGCAATGACGTCACGCTCGATTCGAATCTCAAAACAATAGTGTAAATCACGCGGCTCCGATCGAATACCTTTTTCAATCCATTGTCACGCGTGTGACCTGCGTGTTCTTGCCCTAGCGGCTTCTCCATTAGAAAGTAATTAACAATCTATACAGCGTTGTACAAAAACTTCACGCCTTTACCAATTTGAACATTAAACACGATGTGCTTACTTACGAATATATGTAAAAGAGGAAGATTGACTGACCCGGGGAACAACCGCTGAACTTAGAATCCTAATATATATATATATTTTTATGTAGCGTAAGTGAGGACTAAGAAAATAATATTTGAAATGCCATCCCAAAGTTTAAATTTAAGATTCAAATTTGTTTGGTTTTTTGAATTTGTTTATAGATTTGTTTCAAGAATACAAACAGGATAAAAAGCTACATAATTTATTTAAAATGACGATATCAACTTTTTCATAAGAAAAAATACAGACCAGTCTATTATTATCAGCAGCACGGGCAAAACCGCAATCAATAGCTAGTTATACACGATTTATAATTACGAACAAATTGTAATCGTAATTACGATTCAACAAATCAGTTACATAACTTCGTTCATCCGAAAACGGAAAATGCAAACCTTCGCACGGATCATCAAGTAGTAATAACGTCAGTAACGCGATACAGCCCTCAAACTATAGTCGAACAAACTTCCGTCTACGGCGTTTTTTGTCCGGGAGAGCTCTTAATAATTTCCTTTATCTCAAACCGCTCGCGCCGGGAACCTCTTAAAATACTTACCCCCTACATCCGCTTCTTTTAATAATCTACCGAAGCTATGGAATGCTTCATTCGAACTTGTTCCCTCTTCGACACCGTCTTTTATCTCCTCTCCGACGAGCAGCAATTAATGTCGGACAAAAAAACGATTGCTAAATAAAATTCCACGTAAGCAGACCGGGGACGTTCGTTTTCCATTACTTATTGTTTCGGTTGGAGAGGTGCGGTTGCCGCTACTTAGCCGACGCAACCATAGGAGTAGCAATGCATCTACGATCTTAGGACTGTTTACTGTTTAACACTTTGATTGCGATGCTCATATATTACATCGAGTCAGCGTTGCGGGAGGCGGCACTAAACTGGAGCTGTTTTGTTTAGACTGAATATGCGCTGACAATTCACAGAAATATTATATTTTTTACATTTACGAACACATAGACGTTGTTTCCGCTCACAGTTTTGTAGCGCCCATACACTTGTGTTCGCCCGTAATCCATACAGATTTGTACGTACGCCGCGCAATACAGTGTTGTACGCAGCAGGACAAGTGTTAAGGATCCGTGTGCAGTAGTGACTTAACAAATAACCTGCGTCCTACTCAACTCAATTAAGAAAAAACTTGCACGATTTCATAAGTTTCAAATTTAAACAAACGGAGCGTGTATAATTGCGGTTGCATTGTTCAGAGCCACTGAACAGGTATTCAGCAATCAATTAACTGGATTTCACGATAATGCGCCTAAATAAACTGTAGCACAATAAAACGGTCGAAATTATTTCGAGTGCTTCCTTGGTGCTAAAAACTAGCACAATAAAATTAACGTTCGAAATTATTTCGAGTGCCTTGGTGCTAAAATAACATTGCATTCGACAATGAAGATCGTAAATACAGATTAGTCATAGGAGATAAAGAAATTAAGCTCATTAACAGAATGAATAGACGATAAACTTAACCGTCCTCGTTATTACGAGCCGTAGACAAAGGAACCATAGACTCCTAAGAAAATATAAACCTTTTTCTTTCTTCTGTATCTGTTGACGTCATACATTGGACAGATTTGTCCTAATTATTGAGATAAATACTTTGAAACGATCAATTGTATTTGAGTCATGCAAAAGCTTTTGCCCCTCCATTTTATGCTGTAAATTTATAAAACCGTGTTTACGTTGATCAATAGACATGACCTCAGGTGGGAGACTACAGTTCGACCAGGGAGGTACCACCGCCGCACTCACAATCCGCCGTAAAGCATTACTTGTGTTTCGGTTGCTCTCCAACCGGCTACACTTTAAAGCGAGGCGACCATCTTAGTCATCAGGAGTAGCAACGCATCTACGTTTGAGCTCAGATGCGATTTCATTCGTGTTTATGGTTATACGTGAATGACTGGTCTGTAACTGCTTAAAATCAGGTGGTTTGCTTGCTCGTTTGTTACATAAAAAAAATGTTCACATCCAAGAAAATTTATTTAATAACAGTTCGAAAGACTGCATTAGAAGTCTATTCGGTGACTTGTTAACAAAGCATCGAGATGTTAAAGAAAACACTCCTTTGAAACGGACGCTCATTTACGGTCAGATTCTGACGTTTTAACTACGTCTAACATTTACGGCCTGTAATAAAATGTTTCTTTTTTATGTGAGAAGAGTAGCAAACGAGCATGCAAACCAGCTGATGTAAAGTAGTCGCGGCCCATAGACATCCACGTACAACCAAAAATACTGAAATCCTATCTGAGCTCGTTCGACACGTGGCTACTCCTTGGGACTAAGATGGCCGCCTCGCTTCAAAGTGCAGCCGACAACCGCACCTCTCCAACCGAAACACAAGTAATGCTTTATAGCGGATTGTGAGGGCGGCGATGGTACTTCCCCGGTCGAACTATGGTTCTCCCACATTTACAATGTTTATAGGCGCCAATTTATAACACTAGCCGAAATAGTTTGCTGATTTTAAAACATGACAAGCCTTGACTTATGAATGATGTCAGTCGGATTAAAATTATTATGAGCTCCAGTGCGTTCTAATGAGATTCTGTCATCGGATTAGGGCAATGATTCTCAAAGTTTATGTGACCCCTCGTGGATTCCAAACTTCAGAGTCTATGTCAAATAACATGACATTCGTATGTGTGTAATAATATGCGAATTTAAGCAAATCTTGATAAAAAATAATTTTCTATAAAATGTTTTCACAAATATAATATTATCAGAAACTTTTTTTTATAAAAACCTTTATTCGCGAAATGATTAATTAATAATAAGTAAGTAAAGTAAGCCAAAAAATTAAAATGAGATGCTGAGTAAAATATTAAAAACATTTAAATTTCTAACAATCCAATATGAACTAGGCAGAGTATTAACAGATTAAAAAAATGACAGATAACCAATCAATATTAACTTGACAAAGTATTCACAAGTTAACAATAATATGTAAGTCAAGGCATTTTAAAATGTCAAGTCGACTCAAATATTAAAAAAATTGACAAATCAATATGAACTGGACATAGTATCAATGAACTAGAAAAAAATACAGATTGTGAAACAAAAAGGTTTGGGTCACAAAATAGAAATAACAGATTGATAAAAAAAAAGTTTGGGAAGCTTTAAGTTAGACGAAGGCATCCTTAGTTCCATTGTTAGAACGCAGGCAGGTTCTCACGTCCGGAGGGCCGTCGAGCCCTCAAATCTGCAATGATGAAATTCCTAACATTCCCGTCTTTATTCATCACACGCGCACACTTTCTAGGAATTCTGAACCATAGACAGTATTAAATGTTTAGAAATATACGCCGTGTGAACATTTTTAACGTAGTTCAGGCTGGGGAGGTACCACAGTCACCCGTAGAACATCCTTAACTATTAAGGAAGTACTAAGGAGTTAAGGAAGTATACTTAGAAGTCAAGAAAGACTTAAAGTTTTCTGCAGATGACAGTCGAAAACTTAATATCAGATAGCCTGCACGCTCGTTTGTTACTTCTAGTATAAAATATATTGACAAAGTTGTGTTCCGGACGGCTAAACCGACGTGGTCAATTTTGAAAGTGTTCCCATCGACTTATTCGATTTCATCCGCTCACGAAGAGGTCCGAGAAATTGTTATTGATAACACTTTTAAGTAAACAAAATTATAACTCACTAAAAGGATATCATAAAATAAAACATCTCAAATCAGTGTTCAATGCAATTTTCATTAATATATTACATTTCTTTGAAAATATTTTTTTATTTAACTTTTATAACATATTTCGTGTCACTCGCGTCTTTAAAATGTATTGCGTGTAATTAAATTTTCTTGTAATTGTAACAATTGTATACGTACCATAGTCCTACATATAGATAGACAACAAGCTAAAACAAAGCTCTATTTAGAGCTTTAGACCAATACCTTGGGTTTCGGTTCACTGTTATGTTAACTATAAACCTCTCTACATATAATACGTTCTATGGAAACAACTCACATGCTCGACGTATCCGCGACCGCGCGAATAAATCGCTACCATTATTTAGTATGGGTGGTGGCACGGTACTTACGTGCGTCGTAGGTACTTCGGCGAATTTATGGACGTGTCAAAGGCCGATCATAGTGAGAACCTCCGCGAGCTAAAGTCACACGTCGATATTACACACGTAAAAATGAGAAAGTTGTGACAAAGTTGCGCGTCGTAATGACAAAGTTGCACGTGGAAATGACAAAGTTGCACATCGCAATGACAAAGTCGCACGTCGTAATGACAGAATCACATATGGAAATAACAAAAACAATCGGCGGATTAGCAAAGGCACGCGTCGAAATGATGCAGTCCCATGTCAAAATGACACTTACAAGCGAAGTTAGAAAAGGTTGCATTGAGAAGGTGTAATCGCCGACTTACATAAGAGAGAATACTCGCTACTCATGTAGACAAAAGTCTTTATGCTAACATCTTAGTTTTCAAGAGTTGTGATAAATCTATAATCGACTCCACGTGGGACTTCCGTTGTATATGCAGTAACTACTTACCATAAGGTAAACTTCATCGTGACGTGTTACTTCAGTTTCAGTTAAATTCTTAAAGTCGATGACAGAAGCGTCACAGCTGCGTACTGCAATGGTGACCTCATATAACTGTATTTATATACGACAAAGAGCACAGATTATCTATTCATTGAGATTCAGTGCTACAACTGTTCTTGGAACGTAAGCCGTTCAAGATGAGAGCCAGATATTGTTATCTCCGTTTCGGTTTATTTAAGACATTTTAAGTACATTTCCTACTATCCGTGCTAAGAATACAAGTTAGCTATCCAGTTAAATTTAATACTCACTCATCGTTCATAAGTCTATGCAAGTAGTTAAGAGAGCTGTAGATAAGTATCTAACCGAATCATGTCCAAACTTGTATTGGAAGAGGCTGCTCGTCATCGTATATATAAATAAAATTGTACGAATAAAACTGAAGAGATCGTCTGTTTTTTTTTTTGTTTAAACGCGTTGTTTAAAGTGTCTGCGGCCAGTAGGATTTGAAACAATCTTTTTGGATTTGACATACCGTCCATAGACGGTTTTAGACCATATAACTTCACACAACGATTCTTAAGAGCGAAGCTTTTGCCACGAAGAGTAATAGGAATGTTCAAACGTAAAATAAATAAAAAAAACAGAAGTCAGGCGACTGTCTTGATCCTTAGGAGTTGCAACGTATCTACGTAAAACCTCTGATAAGACTTCAGTCCTTTTTGAAGCTAGATGTGGTCTATGGGCTGCAGCGACTAATTAACTTTTTACTTAGGATTTTGTCACTATGCCTGCATGGTCTTTCCACATAAACAATCTCGGTCAGTACCGCGTGGAGAAGCTGTATCTGTAAAATCCGGACGGACCGATCAGTTTTTGATGTGGTTTCGGTTTCATCGCATCACCCTTCTCATAGCTTATCGTCCGATCTACGGTAAAGCGGACCGCGGCCGTCGCCCGAAATTTGTTGACTCCCATTTTATTTTTTAATTCTTATGGTTCATTCAAATCATTCCGTTGTTTATGGCCGACATTTTCATTTTTGGAATTCCTCGGACTCGAACCCGCGGCCCGTCTGCCGAATGCCGGCGACGCGATGTGAAATTAAAGCTCTTCGTTTTTCACTTGGCCTGTTTAAAAGTCCAAATTCCGCCAGCGTTTTGGCTTTTTTCGCGATGATTGTAATTGAGGGCAATAAATTGTTAATGTCTGTCTTATTTCGTATGTAACTCGGAGAGGTCGTTTGAAAAAAGCTGTCAAGTACGTAAGTAAGTAATCACTGATGGGTTCCGTACATAGAGTAAAGTTAAAAGTACCTCATGTTTACAAACTACATAACATGTCCAAAACAGTTTTTGTTGAAAGTGTCTTATAAAATTTACTACCTCAACTCTAAGAACTCTAAACTATAGATCTCAAGACGAAAGTATTTTTAAAAACCAATTTATCTCCGAGACATATACAATGATACCATGTACGTACCCTTTTTTTATTCATACTTCGTTATAATAATTATTTAAGGGTGACCCTCCATATATGTAGGAGCACCACCCTTACATGATTATCTTCCCTATATAATTTTGTAAGATATTTCCATGCCAATTATATGCTTGTATCTTTCAGTAAAATAGCTGTGACGTACGGACAAACGGACGTGACGAAATAATAAGGGTTTTCAGCCACTCGACGGAGCTCCGATAATGGTTATTTCTGTTTTTATGTTTCCTACTTGTGCTGAGTGAAATTTTCACAGACATGAACTCAAAATATTACTTACTAAGACCCGCTTTCTGTGTTTAATGTTTCCAAGTAATGGCGTAATTAATTCTTTCGTTATAAAGCTATGTTGGTTTTTATGCCGGTCACCTCTGTTTACTGTCATTTCTACTGTTTGTGGTGACACTTGTTTTTTGTCGTTGATTGACATGAGAACATTTTTAGGCGTATATTTCATGACTTTATAAATTACTATTAAGAATATTAATTTTAAATATTTATCATATAAATAACAAAGTCTTTCTGTTTACTTGTCATTTGGTTTTAAATTATCATATGTTTATTAAGTAATTGCCATAAACATTTATACCATAAATCTTAATAACATAAGATTATCTGTGGCGAAACTTAATCCTTTATTACTTTAATCTTAATTAACTTGATTTTAAGACCCATAAATTTTATGGTGACCGTGAAATATAAACAATCATATTTAAATCAATTTAATGTTATCTGTAAACATTTTTACCTTTTAAAAAGCTTTTAATCATGCACGCAGATTATAAATCAGTCGCTGGTCGAATACCAAAACCATTATCAAGTGATTTAAGTTTCCTTTTTCAAACGCTTAAAGGCGTCCGCACACACGATATTATTGGCATAATTTTAAATGTCAATAATACAATGTGTGCGGACACTCGATATGTACCATTCTGACCGCAAACAAAGAGAGTTTCTCTCAACAATTTGAAGTTGGAACGTCATAGGTTCACATAGGTCGAGCTGAGAACGTCACACTTTTGTGCACTACACAGACGTGAGTATACCAACAAGTATAACCCTCCCAAATTGAGATGACTCACTAACTACATAACGTTGTCTAACATTGTTACTTTGGAATTTAATCGCGTAATAGGCCGAGTCCCGCTTGCCATAGTTACTGGTGTTTACCACGAAACTGTTTAGCATTCTAACCGAATGCACGTGTACTGTCGCCAATAAACACTCGACCTGGATATTTTTATAGGAAAATATTTGTACACGAATCTCCCATTTACACGCCTCATATTACTTAGCCATCATCACTCCAATCCCACTGTTGGGCGTAAGTCTCTTTTTAGAAGAAGAATGGATAAGTGTACTACTCTTTACACACCTTTAAGATTATCCGACGTTTTCCTTCACAGTTGCAAAGGATGTAACTTCAAAAAAATCAAAGGTTCGAACCTTGGACCTTCCGGGTATGAGACTAGCGTCTTGCGACTCGATTATCCCAGTCCTCAACTCTGGCTAATGAAATAAGAATTGCCTTTTGCAAAACATTTCTAATAGCGAGAGAATAATTGTTAAGCAGATAAACTAACTAACATTGATATTATTTATTAAGTCTTCATAGACATAACAATATAAATTTTGATGTAATATGAATCACCGGTTCAACGACCTACCCACGATGCCAAAATAGATTGAGATAAACTTAATTAAAACCATCAATAATTGGGATTAAACGTGATCGAAACGGTTTGATACACGCCACATATTAGTCAGACTGAATTTGCATATAATTTTAATTTGACGAAGAATGGACAGTCTACCATTTTGTGTTAAGAATGTAGGGACATACAGAAGGCGTTTACAAACTTGCATGATGTTTCACTTAAAGAAAAGACACTAAAATCTCAATGTACTGAGTCCGGAAGTATAAAAATTAAAATTTGAAAAAGAAATTTTGTAAAATATTTTTAAGAATTCTTGATCGTATAAATGTTTACTCTCTTTCCGTCCACTGATGTGCAGTTATAAAATGCAAATATACCTAAACAGCGTCATAAATGACACCACAAATTTACGCGGATTTTGTACCATTTTAATATTCCAAGTTTATGTCAACGATGGACCCACATTTGTTAAATAAAATAACCATTGCAATTTAAACTCTATGCCGACGTATTAAAACTGATATTCGTTGTAACTTAAGTTATAACTAAGTGAAAAAAACCTGTCTCTAAAGATGTTACCACACTGGCGAAGTGTGAAATATGAAATCACGACTCCTCCACTTGGTCGGCTGTTTGTGTTCCAAATAACTAGGTATTTTCTTGTGTCGAAACTTGAAAGTGAACTCTGGTGCCCTTTTTGATGTTTAGAGTAACATTCAATATTACGGTATTGACCGAGTCGAACGGTAAACGACCTTGTTCTATTTTTCATCTCATCAAGTTGTCGATCAATCATTATAATCACCTTTCCCAGAATTATAGTTCTAGTGCGAAGGTTGCTACCCTCATAATTCGCTGTGAAACAATGCTTGTACTTCGGTTTACCTTTACACCGTTTATACTTAAAAGAGAAGTGATTGTCGCCTCAGGAGCAACAGCGCATCTATATTTGACATCAGATAGAGCTTATTGTTGGATGTGTACAACCACGGGTTGCAAGTACCACTCAGGTAGCCTGACATTCGTTTGCAATCTCCTAAAACACTGACACATTGTTGGGTATCAGTCTACATGGGTGCCTACGGTCCCTTATATCTTATAAATCTTTTTAAGGGTTCCTTCCTCATCGTGTTCCGTAAAAACCATAATCAATCGATCCCAATTCAAATGAATAATATTATATTTGCAGCCTTAACACAGAAGCAATATCTAGGACACTTATGCCATAACCAAGAAGTTACGCAAATATATCTTTTCCCTTATCTCAAAATTCACGCGAAGTCGTAGGTACAGCTTTACGAATAACAAGTAAAGTCAATAAGTAATTAACGAAACGCTGAAACTTCCCATGAAATGTGGCGTTAATCACATCCAGTTGCATTTACATTTCTCACCAAATCTTTTGTTGCGTTTACCGTAACCAAATAAACATCTGTTGCGATGTCCATTTACTTTAGTTGTTAAACAATAAAAGAATAAAATAAACAATAGTGACCAGTGCACGTGTCGAAAAATGAAAAGGAAACGATCACCTGACTGCTCGTCTTTGTTCTTAGGTTGTAAACAGCAGATGGCGCTTCGGAGACTAAAATTTAAAGAGACGGCTTATCTGTTTCCCACGCCATCTCATTATCCCATACCCACTGATGGGTTCGGTCTTTTCAAATAGAAAATATTTTCCCCTACCACGCTAACCAAATACAGATTAAAATTGACTTTGCAAAGTTGAAAACGGTACGGTAGAAATGCACA
Organism: Phocides pigmalion okeechobee; assembly: GCA_018251015.1. NCBI lineage: Eukaryota > Metazoa > Arthropoda > Insecta > Lepidoptera > Hesperiidae > Phocides > Phocides pigmalion. Next base: position 15,808 of record DWON01003103.1, read on the forward strand.
TGATAGGTCAAGTAACTTTTGTCGTATATAGAGCTGGTTACAGATGACTACGGTCACATAAGAGTTGCTTAACGACCAATTAAAAATGGTACCTTGCTGGTCGAATTATAGTTTAATTATCTTGCAAATTGTATACTTAAAGAACTACGCAACGCATCTACGTTCGAGCTTAGATAAGACTTGAGTCCTGTTTAAAGTTTATGAATGTGTAATTAGTTTTAAAGACGTATCGTACAATCATTTGCTACTTTTCTCATCAAAAAAGACTCAATTTCATTTGTATCGTATTTTCATTATTGACAACTCGTAGCATTTAATGATATAACGTAATCTCGGATTAGGCTTGGTACATAAACGGAATGTTGCTCGATTAAAATTATCGATGTCGTTGTAACTTAAAAATTGGAACACATACTGCACTAAGATCAGACGTCAATTAGTATTTCGTTTATAAGTCGAGTGGCAGCGTATGTTTCCTTAATTGCCGGCTTGGCAACGAGTTTTATTGTAGAGTCAGATGATCTAGACGCGGCTGGGTTGGCCAGTGAAGTACCGCTATTTCTTGCTTTGTAAATAAAATTTACTTGTCTAGTGGTTAGTGACCCTGACTTCGTCCGAGGTTGTAGGTTCGATTCCCAACTAAGACATTTTTGTGTTTGTTCTGCAGACAGATATTGCAAGGGCAAAATCATGTCTAAGTATATATATAGAAATTTTGACGTGGGTTTGTCAGTAGTATAGTTTGTCTCGTTTGGGATCAGATAGCCGTGTGTGTCTCATGATATTTATTTATAAAAATCTCGTTTTTGTTCCCATGATTCTGCTTACGTTTTGTTTGCATATTTTACATTAAAAGTGATTAAACCTACTTTCCAAATCAAGTTAAATATTTTTCAATTTTATTTCATTTATATCATATTTACATTAAGATTAAGATGCCGGAATTTAAAGTGTCGGTTTTAATAACCGTAATAACGTCGGACATAGCATCGAAAAAAAGTGTATCAGTTATGAGATGTTAACTTGTCTAATTTATCTCGTCGATTCTAATTGTAAATACAGTATCGGCAGCTCGGTGAGTTTATAAAGGCTACCTGTACACGTACGCTTACGTCGTCGCCGCTTTTTATGGGCCGGCCGACTCACTACCGTGGGAACCGGCATATACTTACGATCGGCCTCAGCTGGCCGAAATGCGCTCTCCATACTCGATTAACAAATCAATACGCCGTATACTACGACTTACCATATTTGATCGCGCAAACAAATCATAATAATACACCGACAACCTCCTTCACTCCTTTTACACTCAATACGAGTTACGGACCGAAATGCGTTGTGAAAGGAAGCTTAAGCGTAAGGCTCAAAATCGTTCAGTCGGACCAGCCTGTTTGGTATTCAGAAACGGGCGATAACACGTCCGCTTGTATTGTCGACGTATTAAACGAGACTCACTTATTATAAATTCGTCAAAACTGAACGTTCTATCGAAAGCTTTAATTACGCTTATCTGCAAGCGTTTAAAGGCGAAGAAAAAGGTAACAAAAAGCAATGCGCTTTTTGTTTCATAATGCGCCGTGTGATGTGCGTTGGGAAACGGTGGATTTCTACTATTGATTTCTACAATGTTTATTGTTCGCTAGAGATGTACGTATCAGTTCCTATGCAAATAACTCATTGTTAGTTCTCGCTCATGCAAATTATGTTTTCATTCATCAAGCTAATTGACAACGGGGACATCTGTCAGTCGTGAATCACTCCTTAAGAGTTCGTGTGGTGATCTTATGAAGAAATTAAATGGTGACCCTTCATATCCGTCGGGCACAGCTGCACGAGACGCGACCCGTGACGTGTGTATTATACCTAATTACACTCCGTCACGGATTCTTAGCCCGTTTTCAAAGTCATACTCCTACGGTCGTCATCGAATTATGACGGTCTCTGATTACCTTATTGATAGTGATTGACCCGTTTCTAATAAAGTTTACTTACCCACTTCGTGGACGCTTATCGCGGCTTCATTTAAAGATTACGTTAATCGTAAACAATCGAAAACTTTGGGGCGATTAGTTGACCAAACAAATAGGCATCGGCCATTCGAGATGGGATTAAACCTGTTCCATTTACGAATTCTATAAAAAGGGTAAAATCAGATAATCGTTTACATTAGACGACGAAGGGCCATCGAAAAAGGCAAACTAAAAAAAAAATCAACGATGTAATCTTTCTAAAATTATTTTAGTGTAACTGTTCGAGCATTTAATTGGAGAGATTTTCTGATCGATAAATGAACAAACACGAACGTGAGTGAAGGTTACGGTGGTTCAGTCGAGAACACTGCCTTTGAACTCCGGTGAACAGAAATTGTTCGGCATTCATGAGTCGCCTACCTCATCTGATCGTATACGGTTGAAGGTTATTTTATGAAACGACCGCTTTATTTACAACGGTTTACTCGTGGATGGCTTAAAATAATCTTGAGTGATTATTTAAATAAATAATACAAACGCTTTTAAGTATTGCGTGCGCGTTAATGTTTTGCGGCAAAAAACGTTTAGGTAACGATTACATTTCGATGATTCAATAGCGGAGTAAGTTTATTACTTATCGCATTCGTGTAGCGGCGTATCGTCCGATGCAGCTATGCTGTTTTATGGTGGACGGAACCGGTTCCGAGCGGTGGGAGAAATTTCATAAAGCATCTAGCGGCCGACGACATTTTCGCATGGGCCGAGTTCAGGAGACAGTCATAAAACCCATTGATAAACTGGACGGGCGCCTGTAAGCTGTTGACTCGCCTTATCATCGATAATCGATTTCGACTGCCGTTTCGCCTCCTTATGTAAACATCGACAAATGTCAATATCTCTATCTGATACGCACCCGTTACATTTTTTCTTCGCTTTAAGTCCACGGAAACATCACACGAGTCCATGTTAGGAGACTTAAGTGCGCTACCCATCGCCTTATTGCGCATAGTATTTTTAGCCCGTATTA
>DWON01003104.1:0-18802 GCA_018251015.1 Phocides pigmalion okeechobee
CCCGGGCGAGCTCTAACGGCTCTACCACCTTTCGAATGCTTGCGTTATAGACACAGTAACGAATTATAGAAAAAAATGTATTTATATTTGTGATTTTTTAATATCAGAAAAACAGTAAAGGAGCATGCACATCACATGACGTTACGCAATCGCTAGAGCCCATCGACATGCTCATGCAAACTCAAACGGACTGAAGTCCTATCTATGATCATACGTAAATGCGTTGCCTCCTGAAGGGTAAGATAGTCGCCTCGCTTCTAAGCCAGCAGCCGTATCTGTAGTACCAAAACAAGAGTTACTGTACGGTGGGTTATGAGAGGTACACGGTCGAACTATAGTTTTCAAATTTTGCAAAAATATATGAGATATATGATGTAGTCACGAACAGCTTATGTTGTTCTAATATCCACAAGTCGTAACTTCGACTAACACCGGGCTGGTTTTTAAATATTCACTGTAGAGGTCCGTGTTCGCTATTGCATCACTGTTAGATTGACTTACAATTATTCTATTCAAAATTCACGCCGGCCATGTTCACTAAACAACGAACAACTTTTGCGTCAAGCCCGACATGAATATGAATTTCATTGTGACGAACATTGAATATGAATAATAGATCTATACTAATATTAAGAGAAAAAAAAATGTTTGTTTGTTTGTACCAAGTAAGCTCCGAAACTACTTGAACAATTTCAACCATTTCGCTAAAAGAAAGCCACGTTATTTGAAAGTAACATATTATAATTTATTTTGTTTATCAATTTGTATTATTGTCTGTGCGCTTGTGCGCACTAATCTCAGAAAAGTCTTCATCAATTTCAGTGTGGTACTTTTGTATTGCACGAAGCTTCACTTAACATTCAATTTCCTCTACATTTTAATCGGTTTATGAATAAGAAAAATATGTCAATTTAAATGTTACCGGTTTGAGTATATGAAAACATTTTGTTGTTAGAAATATTGAAAAACCCAAAAATTAAGGCCTCCGTGAATGCTGTAGCGGGCAGCTGCTACCATAATATATTTACGTAAGCGTTAGTTACAAAATCCGTATCATATGACGTAATTTAACTGTTATATTCATACCTTGTAACATAAAACAGTAAAGAACCGAATTATTGGTTTTCTGAAAGTAAATGTCACTTATAGTTGTCAGAATCTTTATAAACTACTCTAAAAATAAGATTCTCAATTAGGTTTTATTTTTTATATTTTTTAACCCAGAAAGAAAGACAACTCCATTTGTTAACCTAACTTGAAAATATATTTTTTTTATTTAGAAGTATATATGTATAAACTTCCCGTTTAAATTTAAAGAAAAAATTTCCCGAAAAGTGTCACCCCAAAGGGAGAGGCAAATTTAATTATATGTGAGTAATACATACATAAATCTATGAATAATATATAGGTAGATATAACGTAAAAATACATTTAAAAGTAACAACTAATTTTTAAGTTTAAAGTTATGGTTCTTCGATCGTTCTCTCCGTAGTCTCTCATAGAAATATCATTTTGTTTTATATAACATGGAACTAGTAATTGAGCATGCAATATTTCTCATGGTAAGTGGTCACTACCACCCACAAACATCTTTACCCAAGTCCATAAAAAACAAGAGTTCCACTTGAAATCAATCTCAGGACTAATGTAGTCGCCTAATTTGTAACCGAGCCGGCAACCACACTATTCTATCGAAACGAAAGTAAGCTTCACGCTAGAAATGGATGTGGCGGTGGTACCTTCCTGTCAAATTATATAGATAGATTCTACTAATTTGCAAGTTATTAGTTGTTAGCTATATAAAACTATATAAGATTCAGACTACATGTCTCAGGTTTTCCGAGGGTACTTTTTAAATTTTTAATTACTGTTTCTTTTTTGTTTAATTTTTAAAATATTTTATATTTTTCGTTTCCCCTCCTTTAATTTTTTATATGTGCACAATTAGTCTAAGTAGCAATAAACCGCTCTTTTTTTTTTAGGAATAAATAAATGACTAAAATAAAATCGACCTATTTTAATATGTTCTGTATCCGATATGAAGACGCCATTGAAAGCTCATGTGCACTTATTTGTGTGTCTTAAGATATCATAACGTCAGATTCAAAGATTCAAAGGAAGAATAACTTGACATGGTCTTCAGTGTTCATTTAACATTAAGTGAGTTACAAGTTCAATTACTACTTCCTTTACATGAAAAGCTATTTGTTTTACATGTAAAATATCTCTCTGCTATATTAAAAATAATGAAAAAATAGTTCAACCCTCAATGAAAAGATTTAAATCAGAACGGGACACTCTATTCGTTGTTTCATTTTATTTCTTGGAAAAAAATCTTTTAATCTGGCGTAGTGCCATCGCAGAAGAGTTAGTCAACGCTGAAATTGTATGAAATTATATGGGCCCAGTTGCGGTGAATGATTGCGGCCGTGATGATTTCATTTTAAATATTTTACTATATAACGGGTACTCACGATTAACCTTTTTAATTGCCGATATTTCGAACCAGTTCCATGGCTCGTGGTTGCCACTAAACTAACTCCTGGACACTTATAGATATTGTAAAATGGATAAATTGCGCGATAATATTACTTTAAAATAATTTTAAACAACACTTTTCAATGCAAAGTATTTATATATCTGGCTGACGAGATACGTTTATATTAATAGTTCCATTTCATAAGCTGTTTAAGACTAAATCTATCATTAACTCGTTAAGTTTATCATAATAGAAAAACATGAGTAGTTATTTATATATGACATGTACAGTGTAAAGTATATTTTATTTACACCTTGTGGGGCTAAGCTCACCTACTTATTAATCAGGTAATCTCTGTCGCTTATCAAGCCTATATGCAAGGAACACACCTAAATGTTGAAGTTGCAGAGTAAATTCAAGTTTATTAACGAAAGAACACAATATGGAAAGAGGGTAACCAAATAATTAAATAAATAAAGTTCGCATTATCTCGCGAATTGTGTTTCACAATAAATAAAGTTAAGTAGATTCAGACGCTGTCGGGAATTAGGTGGGTGACTGCTAGTGACTAAATTTCATGTGGCACAATCCCTGTTATTATCGACAAAAAGCTATCGCTAAACATATAAACAAAAAATAAACTTCAAGAGTATTTTGTACGCGTTTTTCTAACTCATATTATTATTTTTGGGCCAAACATCCACAAATTAATAAAAGACTTAGGTCCTCGAAAATTTTTAGCCTAAAAAACATGATTGTAAGAACCCTCGTGACTGAAGGGCGGAAATACATGAGCATAAGCTCGTATACAGGTGATAAACAACCAAATAAAAGAAAGTGCCTATACTTTAGTGTCGTTCTTTAGTTCAGTTAAAAAGCATTTTCTCCACTCATCGTGGGTGCCATGGAGACACACAAAGACCTTGAACTGACATCTAAATTAATCATAAAATGAGCAGACCCCGGCAGAGGGGGACGTCAATCTAATTTGTTTTATTACGAATATTTCTCATTTACGTGAACTGTGTAATTTCTTTCATAAAATAATTATATTTAACCTCCTAACTTATTAATCAATTTAAGGCAAAATTATTTATTCAAATTATGTCACTCAATGTAGTCGATTATTTTTAATTTTATAAAATCAGTCAACGACTTTAAATTATAAGTGGATATCTACTCTATTAGTCGAATCTTTATCTAAAGTCGACTACTAATGGGCTGTTATGTCTGGAACCTAAAGAATCGAAGTTGGCTTGCATCGAATAAATGTACGACAACATACGACAACATACGACAGTACATAAGTAGAAATATAGGGGGTGGCACCACTGTAGGCTTGCATCAGTATTGTCACCTTCGAAAATTACAATGTCATGAACCATTAATATTTCGACAACAAAGCCAAAATTTATGTACATAATTCATTAAGCTACAATTTATTTTACTGTAATCAAAATAATAAAAATAATAAGAAACACACAGAAACATGACAGCTACAGAATCATACTATATAAAATGGTATATCAAAAAATAAAATAAAAAAAAACAAAAACACTAATTAAAAGTCAGCATGGCTGAATTTAGACAAAGTACCCTAGATATTTCCTTCCACTTTTACTTCGTATGAGTATGCCAATGTATATTTTATGTCAAGTACATTTTCACTTCTTATTGTCATACCAATACACTGAGCGAGAATACATACCAGCCTTTAGGTCATCGGATATTCAACGAGTCGACACGAAGTATATTTAAGAAATTGCCTATCTTTTGGATCCTTTGGTATTAAGTTTTCTACACCAAAAAAAGACCCAAAATATATAGTATTTAAATAAACTAACATAATTTCAAAGGCGGGAGAACTTCGTCGTTCGTCCGGGGAGGTACCACCGCCGCCCTCCTAATCCACTCTAAAGCATTACTAGTGTTTCAATTGGAGAAGTGCGATTGCCGGCTACAATTTGAAGCGAGGCTACCATCTTAGTCTTCAGAAGTAGACTCATCTACGTTCGAGCTCAGATGGGATTTCGCTCGTATTTGTGGTTGTACGTGGATACTTATGGGCTGCGACTGCTTAATATCAGGTAGTTTGCATACTCGTTTGCTGCTCTTCTCTTACACTTACTACTTTACTGACTTAACAAAGAAACTTGCGTTATTTGCTTTATCATTATTGTATTTCTTATAATAAAGTAGAATTAATACAGTTTTATATAGCACAAAGGTAATAAATAAAAGTGGCAATCGAACAGCACAATTGGACAAACGCGCAAACTTTCGATAATAACTTCCGCCACAATATTCGCTCTCAATTTCGCTGTGGCCAATTGATAGATGGCTCTGGTTAAATGGCTATTCAACTCCCGTTCGAACTATTAACATTGCAACTACTTGATCTATTGTTAACGTTGAATTTCTCTCTTTCTACCCAAAAGCTGTGGCAAAAGATAGCAGAAAAAGGAAAGAAAAAAATATATGACACAGTTTCTTTATACATAGATAGTAGAGTTATAGTTATATTAAAGATTATTCCACCATGAAGTTATCGTCGTGTTTCATAAAGAAATTTTGCTTGAAGACTAATTTATAAGCCTAAAAGTAAACTCGACCTGTAAGTAACAACATATGCTGTCATATGCTGCTAATGCTGTCATATTAATATGCTGTCATATAAATTTATTACTTAATTTGATCACAATGTAAAACATCGTGGAACTCTTACACGTGTGAAGTGATCGCACATCAGTTATTACACTAAACCCTTTTCATTTCAGTAATGAATGGATAATGACTTAACATTAATTAGTCCAAGAATTAGTGCCTAATAATAATGTTACTTGATAATATGTGGTAAGACATATATTATGGTACTAATTCACCTATATAATAAATTCCTGTCCATTATAGGATTATCACTTGCTTATATAAGTATACATATATACAGTCCTCAGCTATCTGAGCCAGTAAAGTTGGTCGGTTGTGGAGTTAAGCCGCCAAGGCACGTCATTCATCCCCTTTGTTGCCGAGCGTCGAGAGTGGTTGAATAGCGAATGAATACGTCAAGCACCCACTAGTGGCCACTAACTTATGACACGCATGTCAACTGTTTCACTGCCGACAATGTACGTGGCGAAATCTTATTGCAACATTGATAGATTATAGCGGACACAATTAGGTTTTTATTTTCATGGTAGAGGCACCATGGCTATTTCTGACTTGCACATTTTATAACAATAACAATGTAGTGCATTTTAACACGCTTTTATTAGCTGCGGCTGTATGTATGTAATGGAATCTTTGAGCATGATTTTCGCCAATTTCCAGAAGTCGGAATAATTTGTAACTTTGCACAAGTATCAAAGACCGATGGCAATACAATTATATGAAAAAGAAACTAAAAAACACGCTTTTATAAAAAAAAATGAATAAAAGTATAAATAAGAAAAAAATACAACGTAATAAAAGCATGGTCTCCATGGTACCAATAGATCACTAAAAAAACACCCCATGCTTTTCGTTCCTTTCGTTATTAAAATGCACCAATTATCAGAAAATAGAATAATGACATATGAAATTGACATAAGGCAACAATGTCACGTAGCGTAATTTACATTTGATTGATTAGTAATTGCAATCTATTCAACCAAACCAAAACATGCCTATTGTACGACATCCACTATACGAAGGCAAACAAAGGACATATTTGACAACGGTAGTGAGCGGTTATATAAATAGAAAAGTTTCTTTTATATTTAAATTAATTTGACATATACTCAAATGATCGGTAATCAATGATTAATCAACAGTTTGTAAATCCAATACAAATATCGAAAACTCCTGTAACAAAGAGGAAAACATTTATGTTACGGTTAACTTATCGATTTACAGTTATCGTTGCGTGTAGAGACCCGAACAATGAAATGAAGTACACAAGCAGTAATTTGTAAGTCTGCGAGTTATAGGTCGAACTCATTGGTCAATGAGGCCTGACAAAACGACAAAGCCTCGAAAATATACCCGTAATATTATTTCCTTGCGTGTCGTTTTTCCCTATAATACGTATTCTTTTGAAGAAAATCGCAGATGAAATGAACACTGAATAAAGCGTCGGAATAAGACTTGATAATCTAAGTTGTCGCTCTAGAATGGCTTATTAAAATTGAATCGTCCTCTTAACGAGATCTTCATGTCTGTCTTTGGAAACGTTCTATTGTCCTGACCTTATTTTCTTATAGAAACCGAAAGAGAAATTGTGTAAACGTACGTTCTAAGGTTTGAAGCGTTCTCTTTGAAATATTATGCTTTACATAATTAAATATTCAAAATATTCTAAATATGAAATTTAAAGTACTATACGTGGAAAAAATTATAGAAACCGTGAAAACAAAACTCAGCACTTTTATGAGAAATTAATGTTTAACAAGCACTTTGGAGACTGTTAAATATTAAATTTCAAATCACTTTTTACTGCTTCGAGTATGAACCTATTCATGAATCCATGAGCACTACTTGACCGACCTGGTCTTCCTCTTTATTTATATTATATGTTTACTTACATTTCTTCTCTAGTTGTATTAAAATAGTTTTATATCACATGAATTCATTCAACAGCTCTTAATTCTGGGCGGGAGTTTTAAGTAGCAAGAAGCAGTTTCCCCGTGACCACGAGCCATGCAACTGGTTCGAAATATTGGCAATTAAAAATTCAAAAATTGTTAATCGTGAGTACCCGTTATATAACATAAAATAAGCAGAATGTTCAAGAATTTATTTTTATTGTAATTAAACCAGCATATTGCTCGCCTGTCGCACGTTACGAAGCAGTTCTAATATATTCCCTAAATCGACGTGAAAAATCACTTCGTAAAAAAAACTCATAAAGGATCAGTAATAAGAAAATATCTAAAATTTTAAATACATATGACTGAATTTATGGAATAAACAATTTAATTTAATTTCAAAATATATTGAAAACTTGATAAAACTGCATGTTTTAAGTACTCATTGCAATGGTTAAGAGTAATTTTATAATTTCAGCTAGCATTTAAACGTTGTTGTTAATAAGTTTTAATAACTCTTAGAATGGAAACCAAGCGTTAAAGAGGTCACAAGTCCTATTTAACAGTTAGATATGCACATGGTTTAGTGTACTTAAAGGTGGTATTAGTCTATAGTTAATTCCTCAGCTCAACTCCTGCCTAACATAAGATTGAATACTTAAGAACCAAAACAAAGGCTTGATTAAGTAGAATTTTAATAAATGTTAGATCTAGATATAATTCGACCGAGTCCAATTCTTAATCAATCGTGATGAAAAAACATCCGTGTATATTTTAGAATACGACAAAGAAAAATAAAATTCAGTGAATTGAATTTTCTCCTCTCTTACCTGTAGAATTTTGTAACCTTTTACTTCGGTTCAAATTTGATACGAAATTTATCAATCCCCAAATTTCGTAGAGTCTATTATCTACAGCACAGTAAACAAGGCGTTATAAAGTGATTTATCTAAAATTTATTGAGGCGGACAGCCGGAAAGTTTGACAGATACCGGGGTGCCAGTGGCGATTTTCTCACCAACAAATTATAGTTGTTAGAATAAGGGTATAAACTTTCAAGTATTTTTTGCGTTATAAGATTTTCAAACAATAACATTTAATTTATTTGGTTTCTGGGCCTAGTCTGCGTACTTACTTATACACTGCTAAGGCAATTGTGGATTCGATTCTATCTCAGAACACAAAACTGTGTGATAAACATGAATTTTACATCGTTTAAGCAATTATTTGTAAATATATACAATATCAGTTTTCTTATCGCCACACTATTGCCTAGTTCAAGATTTAATGGCTATGTATGATTTGCTAAATTGAGGGTAGAAAAAACATAAAACCCTGTACGTATTTATTGAGAAAAGTTCAACATGTCCAACAAACGAAATTCTAGAGAACTACACCATCCTCCATACACTGTAATGCTTTCTTATCTGACCCTGGTCAATGTCTACATTTTTATGTATGTACAAATCGGGACTGACTACTAATTTTGATACGTGTGCTGTTCATAATATCGGAGTTTTATTAACAGTATAATCATACATAAACTCACCATGCTGTTTCAGTATACTTCGGGTAAATATATATATGAAATACCAATTAATTCAGTGGAAGTATAGTAAAATATCCTGCATATGAATGGAATGTTCCACACCGTCTTATAAACCAGATGAAAATTACTGTCACTTTTAACAATTATGTTCAACATCGTACCACAACATTCCAAAATCTTTTTTTTATTTATATTGAAAGAGTAAGAAACGGGCACGCAGGCCACCTGATGTTACGTGGTCACGGCAGCCCATGGACAACCACATCCAATCTCAAATAGAACAGAAGTTCTTGTTGAGGATGGACGCGGAAGCGTTCTTACTCTTGAAGACTTAGATGGTCACCTCCATTAATTAATGTTTTATAGTGAGTTGTTGTTGAGTTGTTGTTGTTGTTGTTGAAATTTTGGAACATTGTGGTAATTGTGATTATTATTTTTTAACCCGCTAGTTTGAGTTCATTATAACAATAAATTATAATTAAAAGGAATAGATTCCTGCTCTCAAAATATTAATAAATAACTGTTTGAAATTAATAAAATAATGTCCAATATTATTTGTAAATCGACATAAATTGTGGAATATTGCACATTATTTAATTTAATTTTCATGGCAGTTATTGCATCAATATAACATATTCCATTTATTATGGCAAGTAAGAAATCGCCTACAAACTCCTTGTTATAAATACAGTCTTTCTGTGTATAAATTTAATTTGTCCTCATTCGAGACGACACTGTGTATCTTTAATCAGCAAGGCCCGTTAAGTTTCAGGCATGCCTCGACACGTTCATCGCTTATTCACGAGAACCATTCTTATAATGAAATTTCCTCTTTAATAGCCCACGGAATTGAGACAGGGTGAAACTGCGGAATCTCAGCTAATGGTGCGTAACCACGTTACCTAATGTTATGTGCGGCACGCGCCCCGCGGAAACCCGCAATCAAGGCCTACTTTGATAAAAAAAAAGCTTTCAACGCGTCTAAAGCCTCCAGTATACTATCAAAAAATATGAATGGAAAATTGTAACGCTGTTGAAATCACGTTTTTGTCTGTCGAATATTGGCGGATAACACTAGAATATCGAAACGTGTACGCTAACAGAACTGTCACATCAATACAGATTAAATTAGCAGTCGCTTTGCCAATTATGTTTCAATAGATCGCACGATCAAGTATGGCTGTCCACGCTTGTTTGTGGAACCAAGTGGATATCTAAGCATTTGTGCATTGTTATATAGATTATTTTTGCCTTACCGCATTGTTTTATTATAATATTCTAAAATTAGATACTTGTGATATCCTGTTATTATGCACATTTCGTTTCAGAAACCTTTTGATCACCAAGCAATGCCATCTGTTGATATAACTTTAGTGCTATTAGGGTAAAAGCCTATAACCAATTTCGGTATTGCTATTCTGTTAAACTAAACATAATTCTTAGCGTTAGGTTTCATTATCTAACGCAAAGAATTATGTAAACGGCATTATTTAATTAATGTATTTATTATATTATAAGTAAATAGGCGCATTCCTAACTCATGTACAAAATGTTAAATCTTAGCTAAAGTTTAATATAATTCATTTAAGCCGTTTCCTGGATATTAATTTCATTAATGAATATCCTATAAGAATCCCATGTCTCACATCCGTAAGCTCATACAATAATCTCCTTTATTAATAAAGGGATGAAAAATATAAAGTTAATAAACTCATTGAGCTGAAATAGTAATCTTCATTCATTATTTAATTCAGCGCTTAGCCGGGACTCAAAATCTGATCTCTTTCTTATATTGAAAATGTATTCTTCTGAAATGAATTTACTTTAATATTGTACAGACAAATTAGTTCACTAGTGGCATTTTAATCTCACATAATTATTCCTTTGACGGGCTGAAGTAAAACTACCTGCATACAATATACGACCTCCAAGCTTATTTTGCTATATTTTTATGTTATAAAAGTAGCAAATTAGCATAAAGGCCAACTGATATTAAAAGATTTCTGCAACCCACTATTATCTACGTCCAACATCAAACATTCCTAAAGTCCTATATGACGTCATGCTTAAATGACCTCCTACTCCTGAGGACTGAGATGGTCTCCTCGTTTATTAGTGTAGCCGTCAACCTACATTCAATACACAAAAATTGCTTAACGGCAGATTATGCGAGTGACGCTGGTACCTCTCTGGTCAAATTTTAGTTCTATTACCTGAAAAATATATTATAACAAGTTATATCGCTAATTCGGCGAATAAACGTTGTAAAATATTCGCTAAAATACAGGAAATAGATAAATTAAATTCCATCCATTAATTTAAATTTATGGTATATTATTTGTAAAATAGTAATAATAATCATAACATATATTTAGATATAATAAATTTAATAATTCTGTTGTTCTTCCAGGTTTAAGTGTGGCATTTATGACGTGTTTTTCTATCTTATAGCAACAGTATTCTATGATATTGTATTCCAATTCTATGGTATAGAACGTGGAGCAAAAAATTAAAACTTAATTTAGAGGCGAAGTCCATTCAGCTACTCGTCAAATTTTAGGTCAACTACTGGACGTAGCCCTGACATTGTCGGTAATTTTAGCTTCGCGGAGACACGCTGCTGCATTAGTTTAAATCCTTAGTGACATTTTGCAATATCAACTAAATTGAGGTAGCTATACTATTCGATACCAAGACCACAAGACACGATATTGAATATCTTAATATTCGCAAATATTTCCAAGAACCACTATCCTATTTAGTAATTTAACTAATTTAATAGTTTATGAATTTAGATACGTACCACAGTAAATAAATATATTGTTGAAATGTCTATCTACAAAATAAATATTTTAGTGTAAAACACAAATTCCGTTGTATCAATATTTTTCATATATCGTATTTTGCATGCAACCAAACAATATGAAAAATGTTAATAGTAAATGGCGTTATACCAGATATCCATATTTACGATTTTATTTATCTGTCACTATGAATTACATATGATACACACTTTTATAGCTTTCTGTTTTTATGTGCTCACAATGCATTTACTTTTCTCTATAATTTACTGGGTCAGCGAACAAAAATTATGTATGACCACTTATGTATATAAAAATGTCAAGTGTGATAACGGTACATACATATTTTTATATTGGAAAAATCCGTACACAAGTTTGTTAAGTCACCTAATAAAAAACTGATTGCAAACCATGGGTATGTCCACACTCAACATGTGTGAAATAGGAAAGTAGTACCGGCATATCAATTCCTACCGAAAATTCTTGCGTTCAATAGCAAGGTGTGGTTACCGGCTCATTAGATTATATTAAAATCCTATGGAGTCCTATGGAGTCCTATGGAGTAGCAAGGCATCTACGATCGACTTCAGTTGGAACTCCTGTTTTATATATTTTATTTATGTGAGAAGAGCAACAACGAGCATGCAAAGCACCTGATATTAGGTAGCCGCAGCCCATAATCATCCACATACGTACCACAAACACAACCGAAATCCTATCTGAGCTCGAACGTAGATACATTGAACTCCTGAGGACTAAGGCGGTCGCCTCGCTTCAAAATGTAGCCGGCAACCGCTCCAACCGAAACACAAGTAATTCTTTACGGCGGACAATGAGAGCGGCGCTGGTGCCTCCCCGGCGGAACTATAGTTCTCCCACCTTCAAAACCTTATATGTAGTTGAACCAAAATATTGAAAAATGTTTATAGTGGATTATAAAGAATGCAGTGGTACCTTATAGGTAGAATTATAGTTCTGCCTCCTAGTAATTTAGTAGTGACTTTCCTTATTAACGGTTAGCTGTTGTTTTTTAATCTTTTAAAACTACTTACTCTAACAATTCACTTCAACTACACGAGGAAATAAAAACGAATTTTAATATCCGCTTAAAGAATAAACTCTTTAAAAACCTTATAAAGAATCGTTTTTTTTTTTGAGAAATTGTAAAGTAAGGTGACACAACCGTCGTCTTATTTTCTTTTGCAGAGTCGCTGCGGTAAGCAAGTAGTATCAAAATATTGTCTCTCAAAATACGTAAACAAAGCAAACCCATTTTCTTAACTGAAAATTTAAAAGCTCTGGAATAAAGCGCATATTGTGTTTGCATATTTTTTGAGAACATACTAAAAATATGTTAAAACAAAAAATGCACTTCAAGCAAGATGCAAAATGTAAACTTTAGTATTATCAACTTCAAAATAATGCATTGTAATGCAATTAAAATTAATAATTATAAAATAATATGAATATTAATTTAGAAAGAGAGGTTCTACGAAGTTTCTTAAATAGATAACTTTAAATAGATCGATGAAATGACATTGTTTGTATTTATAGTATTTTATTTAAATCAATAATCAGAATTTAATAGGCGAAGCAAGAAAACAACTAAACTATAATAACTTATTGCTAGATACACAAAAAACAATCTTTAAATGGTTATTAAAATTCTGGAAGTAATATCGACTTGTTTTATTTTTGTTATGATTTGTCATACGAAACTTAGCTAAAAAGCAGAAATCTCATTTTTAAAATCTACACTAGTAGATTTTTAAAAGTTCTGTAAAAATATTTATTAATCTTAGTACAATTGGAATATATCTTTAACTTGCACTACTTGTACCCATAACCATATATTTCCTAGCGATGAAATTTCCCAACAAAAATTTCGTACATGAATAAATTTTTTCTATGTTGCAACAAAATTTACCCAGACGGCAAGCTAAAATAGTTATGTAGCAAAAGCTAGCATAAAAATGTAAGGCGGTAAAAATTCACTTATCCTATATAACCCAAAAAAACGTGGAAGAAAAACATGTATTCGTGAAATATTAATTTAATTAAACATTACTATAATTTTATACTATAATTTTAAGACTTCGTAACTTGCAACACGCTTGATCTATTTTTAAAATATATGAAGGATATGTAATGCTTATCAATATTTAAAGTCTTAAATACTTTAACTTTGTCTTATCTAAATTTGCTTTTAATCCAAGACCTCGATAAATGGCTGAAAAATTATAGCAATAGTTTTATAATATACTATAGTTGAATTCTAGTAAGTAACATCATGGGGAGTAAATGACACCAAGACACTGATGTCAATTTGACTAGAAGAGGTAAAGATGATTTGAGATAAATTTGAAATGTATCACCTTAGTATCGTTATCTGTTTGTAAGTATGGACTTATCTTAGTAAAATAATTTGGAAGAAACTTAAACAAGATTAATTATTCTTAAAATAATAAAATACGTAAATTTTATCCGCTAAATATTTCCATTTGCTGCATACATTTTGAAAAAACTGCTCAAGGCTGTGAACGCTGATTATTAACACCAAAAAATATTTAAGACGATACGAATCCACATCTTTTTTCGGTGATAATAATCATTTACCTAGTAAAGTAAAATTCGGCCCATGAAATATGCCAGCCTAGGTTTAATAAGAAAACATGTGTCCTGTCAACGTTTCTCCCACAACCATTTCAGCTAAAAGATAAATGCTAACGAGATGCTGGCAATGCGACGTATGTCTGTAACGAAAACTAGCAGTGTGCGGTTTAGTAACTAGATGCGTCTAGTTACTAAATTTATCTGTAACCATGCTACGTTGCTACGACGTAGCATTATGTCGTAGCAAATACGTAGAACATCTTTAAGCTATTACCCTATAAGCGTTCGATGCTAACATTTATATTCGTAGCACAGGCCTAATGCTACATATTGAACTAAATTATATAGAGTAAAATAAAGTCCTAGTATATTAGTACATCTAGAATAAAAGGTAGTACTCATTACTATATTCATCTACTCTATAATTACATGCGAAAAGTTGCTAAATTATTTTAAACTGTGAACCGAATTTGGAAAGGGAATTAACAGTTAAAATTTTTCTTTCTTGTTGCAAGTGTCAAATTCTAAATAAAGTAGCTCAGGACTATTTAAAAAGTAAAAATAATTTATTTTCAAAAAAGACAAAATAAACGTACGTTAACACATTAATATCCTAATTTTCGAGTGATATATTACAAAGGTAATTTAAAATATTACAGCTCATGATAGAGTCTACTCTATAAGATTTAAAGTATTGTAAGGGTAAGTTTTAGGTGGAAAAACTAATTCATAACACTATTTATTATCAGTCAAATATTTATAAACGAATAACTTTGTAACTCATAAAACATATAAATGAACAAGTTACAATAATTTATTAAAGAAAATAAATGGAATTATGGTGAACTTAAATTTAAATGCGTCACTAAAAGGTAACCAAACCTTAATTTATTTAAAAAACCTTCTTACTTCGGGTTCTATCATATCAGGTGAAATAAATCTATGTAAAAATATGAGATCTGCCATTTCGATTAGAGTTTCCGCCATCGGGCCCATTTTATTTCCTTTTTGTCTCACGTTTCACGTGCCACTCATTTCACAGCTCATTAAAACTTTATCGCGCCTGGAAAAAGTAAGCGAAGAGCTAATTTAGAACTTTATCGAACATGCATCGAAGTTTTTATTTCCAATAAAATGATAAAAAGACCTGACAGTTTGTTTTCTGTCCTTACAGGTTCGAAAATGTAAACTGGCATATATTAACCTCGCTACGAACTGTTGAACCAAATACGGAAACAGGTAAAATTAATATGTAAATAATTGAAATATATTACATATTTAAACAATGCATAACCCAATAGTATAAATCATAGGAACAACTGAGTTAAGCTACGTCGTACACGGTTGAAAATTAGACAGACGATTGCTAGTGGAAAAAAATTATATGCACTTAACTTTATCGGAAATTTTATCAGTGATTTATGGGGATATAACAAAATATCCCACAGACGGGTTCTATAAACCTTTTTTGCACCAACACGCTCCACCAATTGGAGCAACGAGGTTGGATATACTCATAACCCTCCCATAGATTTGAAGAGTACTCTACTAGGTACATTACTTAATAGGGGAATATCTAATGGATTGATGTCATTCTAATAAACTGAATTAGTTGTTATGTTACAAAAATCCGTAATATATTTTTATACAGCAAAAAGGGCAGAACATACTGTATATCTTAAACTTAAGTTCAATATTGCTCGTGTATTGTTGCGAAGTAATTTCAACATTTGTATATGTTATTATTAAAGCATCAAATTAGCAAAGCAATCATTAATTTAGTCTCCAAATACATCATTAGGCTCAGTAATTACTGCATAAGTGATACAAGATGCTAATCACGTTTCAATAACGCCTCCTTATGTGGTTAACCGAACTTGCATACTATCCATAATATACTGTTCATTAAAATAAAACTGTATTCAATTTTAAAATATTTCTTAACCTTATAAATATCTATTTTTCTTTTGCTATTTTATGAAATATTTTTTAGGACAAAAGATTTTAATTACTTCTAAAACTAGTTTATATGTTTATTAACTACAAATTAAGACAAGAAATTAGGTAATGAACTTATCCGTATAACGGTAAAATTGCTTACGTTTACAGTATGTTACTTTGATTTATATTTTTTGTTTGTTTCATCACTTTTAAACATGGCAGTTTGAGAAATGTGTCACCACCTCTTCATAAGGTCTTTTTTTGAGCATTTATATAGACTTTATTATCATATATACAATGACGAAAATCTTAAAACTAATTAAAATAAAAACCTAACCTAAACAATCTTGTAAGTATTCTTGATGTAATGAAGAAACGGCGGAAGTAACTCTATAATTTACAACACTCATTTTACTATTACAAATGTTCAAATCTGGTTATGCTAGATAAAATGTTACTTACTGTTACTTTATTTATATTATAAATACTCATTACAGAAGAGTAGAATCCACATCTAAACTCAAATAGGATTTCAGTCCTCTTTGAGAACGTACGAAGAAGCATTTGTACACGAGAGGACTAAAGGGGTCGTCTTGTTTCTAAATGTACACCGCACCCCCATTTCTTAAATTCTAAGTCAAAAACTGCTTCATTCCGGATTATGACAGAATGATACAAATGCAGACAAATGTTTTAAAATTGTTTCTTGTTTGTTCAAATTCATCGTTATAATTTTTACCACGCTTATGACACGGGTCCCAACAAAAAGGTGCAAAATGGGATCTCTTTGGAACTCAGCGATGCATTGAAAATTAGACTGATGTCGGAAATACCCATAAGTAACGGTGACTGCTCTCCATCACGTAATCGTCTATCTGTATATCTGGAGTATATGTAGACAGGGCTTTCGCACAGAAAAGAATTTATATAAGATACTCTCTTCTCCCAAAAATATATTTTTACATTTTTGGTATATTGTGCAAGTTCATATTTACGTAATAGTTTAATCTAGACTAAAAACATAATATTATGTCAAATATAAAAATGAATACATGTTTTCAACTTTTGAAGGGAAAATATGATTATATTTGCCTTATATGTATAAATCACAAAGTAAAAATAATAAAATCTCATTCGTAATTTATTTTCGATATAGAAAAGTCGTATTTCGTCACATTCATCGTATTTTTTTGTATTTTTTGTAATATACTATAATTTGTAGCAAGTGTTATAATGATTTATCCAAAATTTTGTGGGACGATCACGAAGATTTTCATATACCTTAAAGGTTAACTTAAGTTTAAATGTTGCTTACAGCAAACACCATAATTAAATTGGAAATCTTAAGAGATCTCATACGCTAAAAATCGTCAAATCATTTAAGCGACGGTGCGTGCAGAAGGATTTTTGTTTGTTTGTTTGTTCAACACAAATAAACCCCTTTTAAATATGTTATTACGTAAGCGGGCTATTCGCAATTAACATTTCCCGGATGTAATCATATCGGTTGAACTTCAAACAAACCTTTCATTTAATAACATGTATCAACAAAATTAAATATCAACACCGGGAACCAGGTAATTGATTAACTTTACCTGGCCAACGAAATGGTCACTACATTAATTAATTAATTAAAAATGAGCAAACCACAATGCCGGTGTTGCTTTAATATTTAAATGGATACAACAGACGGGATATGAACATGAAAGGAGTTAACTTTATATTACGATCATATATTAATGGCTGTACAGTTAATAAATGTCATAGCGACTGGGGATATTTCGCAACTTTAATCCGATACTACTACACTGATTAGTAGGTCCTATCTACGTAATTATTTATGTTCGAAGAGTATCAAATGAGCGTGTAGGCCTGGTGATAAATAATATCTGCAGCCCATGTTCATGGACGTCTAATCACAAACAGGAAGAAGTCCTCACAAGTGAAGTTATCGTTTCCATCCTCCGCAACCAAATACAAGAATTGTTTTATTGCGGTTTGTGAAGACGGCGGCAGTACCTTATTACCATTACACATGTATGTATATTATCATTGTTTATTTTAATATCATTATTTTTATTTTATATATGCATTATTTGATGTGCACGCATTCATCTACCACTTATTAAGCAATTCTCCTGTCTCAGGTGCGCTGGAAGAAATTTATCTACAAATAAGCAGTACCGTTGCACTTGATTTTAATAATAATTTTACTCTTTATAATGTATTTTGTGTGCATAAATAAATGAAAAAAATGAATATGTTTAGAGCTCGTATAATGTATAATCCTCTTTATAATACACACGCTAATAACTAATGTTTGTGTAACGTGACCATGACAGATTAATAAGTATAAACGAAAAAACTTTAGCGGCGCCTAGTTAAGATGAAACAAACTAATCGAATTAAAAGTTGGCCGAGAAGGAAGTTTATCTACTTCCATTATTAAATCCCACCCTTACCCTGAACTTACCCCTCACACTTTCCTTCCATGAGTCTTCTTTCATAGTTGCAAATTCCACTTTAAAAGTTGCATAAGAATTTGTGAAACATTTTGAAACCACAACTTTACTTTATACATACATATTTTTACGATATTACAGCAAACGAACTTCGTCTACTAGATGCTACGTGATCAATGCTGCCCATTGACATCACTAACCATCTCCACATATAACAAAAGTCTCATTTAAAGTCAATTTATAGGCTTTTAACAACTAAGTGTATTGCATCACAATTGAACGTGACTCGGCAAAAACACAAGAACCAGAACAAGTTCGAAGGTGGTAGAGCCGTTAGAGCTCGCTCGGGGCGGTACCACCGCCACCCTCATAACCCGCCGTAAAGCAACATGTTC
>DWON01003105.1:0-18796 GCA_018251015.1 Phocides pigmalion okeechobee
CTTCATGTATTGTGTTTCGGTTGGGGAGGTGTGCTTGCCGGATACACATTATTGGAGACGACCATCTTAGTCCTCAACAGTAGGAACGCATCTGCGTCCAACCTTAAATAGAACTTCTGTTCTATTTAAGATTGGACGTGGTTGTCCTTGGGCTGCAGTGACTATTTAACATCAGGTGGCGTGCATGCCCGTTTCTTACCCTTTCACAATAAAAAAAATGTTTTGATGTATGGTTTATTGACACAAAATACGTGTTTCACTTAACGGCACATTGACAGCAACGACGCATTCCCTTCCGAGAACGCCTCAGTGTCTGGAGCGAGTATCACTTCCATGCAGTAGGTATATTTTGTTCTATTTTGTAACGAATAGTGCAGAAAATAAAAGGAATCGATCGTTATCTTAATTGAGTTATGATATACTAGTCTTTACCCGCGGCTACGCTCGCATTAAAGTCCTTAAATAAATATCAAAAACCATTGCAGCGAGTTAAAATTGATATAATTTTAGTATGACTTATAATTGACAACAAACATGAAATATACAAAAAATCAAGACAGCTGAGGCTATAGTCAATAAGATATTCATTTAAAGGCTTCGACAAAGTCTACCAAAATCATTTTTGATTTTTTAATAAAAAATATTCCTATGTCCTTTTTAATACCTCTAGGAAAGCATGTACAAAGTTTCAAGGTAATAGGTTTAGTAGTTTTGGCGTGAAAGCGTAACAAACATACTTTCACATTTATAATATTAATTTCGGTGGATTAAAGTAAAAGCCAATTTCACAATGACAAGTAAATAATCGTCACAGGATAGAATCTATTACTATAATCAAGTAATCGATTCTATCTTGTGACGATTAGTCACTTGGCTAAACTGGCTGAGACGCCCATAATATATTCAGCCGAACAGAACTCTCCCAATAATTTGCCTAATTAACTATACTCAAGTATATAATTATTTGTATGGTAATTTTACAGACATGGCATCAGTTATAATTATTTTGTAACTGTTCTGAGCTACGCACAAACTGATTTTCAGTAGTCGCTACAGCTCATAGATATCCGCATCCCTCTTTAAACAGGGTTGAAGGTCTATTTGAGGTATTATGTAAATGCGTTGTTGTTCCTATTTGTTATGTATGTTTTGAAATTAGAATTATTTATTTTTATCAGTTTTATTTTTATGTTAATTTTTATCTGTCATTATTATTGTTTAGCAAATAAAGAGTTACTCCTGTTTCCTTTCATTTGTTGTTTAAATAAGCAAGAGGCAACCGATATAATACTACTGACAGAGGTCAACCGAAACACAAGAGTTGCTTCACAGTTTATGCGGTACCTTCCCGTTTGTTATAGTCCTACCAATTATAAAGTTTATTCCCAAAATTCCATTCCAAAAGCGTAACCCAAAATGTCCATTGTTAGACATGTTGGACAAACTCTTTTTGTCGCCACAAGCGCAGTTGATTTTCACTTTTTAATTCGTTACTACGTTTTAGCTCTAAATCCAGAACTACGTAAAAATCGCCTCTGGTTTCAGGAAATTCAATTTCAGGGAAAGAGGGACTAGGGACAAAGCGTACAATAGTCTTGTCCATTTCTTAAGGTAAGCTCTTGCTTGTTTGTTGGACCAACTAGTTTTGTTTCTTTTAAAAGTAGTTAAAAGCATGTTTCCCACATTTCATATGTAATTATAGTTCTTGAGTGTGAAGTCTAGTATCTGTTTACTATGCGCTAAAAACACTTGCTATTTTGGACTTGAGTTTTATAAAATCACAAAATAATATTATATTTAAAATCGATGAGATCATCTTAGTTCTCAGGGGTATCAACCAACCTACGTGCGAGTTTAAATAGGACTTCATTCTTATCTGAGGTTGCATATGCATGTCCACGGGCTATCATATCAAGTGACACGCATGCTCATCACATAGAAAAAAGCTTGTGTTTTTCTTCTTAAAAAAAACTTTCACTACACTGATTTAATAAGGTTTATTTGCATATTTCAATCACAATTTTATTATACTTTTACATTTCAAAATTATAGCTTATAACCATAGCAAACTCAAAAATAATAGGAAGTACTGGCAATATTGAAAGTTTGAATTTATGTGTATGTGAATAATCAATACTACAACATTTGATCAAAAATAAAAAAAGTTCTATTTTGAAAACAATACCAACTGGCTCAAAATAGGTATAGCTAAGGACTGAAATCAACAAGCCGTTTCGAAGGAGAACAATTACGACCAAACGCCCGCCGACATTTTATATTAAAATTTTCGACATTAAATTCTGACTTCAGACGTAATTTATTGAAACTTCAAAAGTTACTGCTATCGTACAACCTATGTATGTGTAGCAAGTTAGTACACATACACACATCCTCGGAATCAAGTCAGTTTCAAGTTAAATTAACTTTTAGTTTGAAACACTATCCAATGCTAAACAAGACAAGTCCAATATGAGACTGACACATGATTAACTTCCCTTAGAACTGAGCTGAAACCACTCGGGATAACCAGACTTGCAAAACGTTGTTAATACCTTAATGTACATCGAAATAAATGGATTAACACAAAATCACGCAAAATTATTGAAAAGTTTTCGATATATCTATGTAGTTTTACTTATTTTCTAAAAAACAAAAAACTAAATTTTGTCAAAACTACTTTGCAAGAATCGGCTACCATTAAGTATTATTGTATTGTTCCGCAAGCTATGAGTATTAGTCACTTAATGTAAATTGAGTGAGAACGGATCATTATAAGAGTAGGACAAAAATATGTATGTATCTGCATAATCACCTAAATATTGTGCCACAAATTATACCTGTCCTAAATATTGCCTAGGCCTAAAAGCCATAAAATAACTAAAATTTTAGTCAAATCGGTCAAAACATTTCACGTGATGAGTGAAGAATGGTATGAAATTTGAAATCGGTCAAAACATGAGAAGAAAAAATAGGTTTTGACAGGTGGTGGAATTGTACAAGCCCAAATAGAACTTCAGGCTTGTTTGAAGTTGTACATAAATGTCCATGGACTGCAGCGACTACTTAACATCTAGTAGCCTGCCCTTTTGCTTCTCACATAAAAAATAAACTTTTCCTATAATATCTTAGAATATATCTATATCCATTGTCCTTAAAGAATATTATATTTACTATTTTATTTTAATGCCCATTTTAAACAATACAATGTGAAAAACGTTCAAATTGAAACGTACTAGTCAGCACATTTTTGGAATCCAATTCGTGCTATGTAACTAGAGCCGACTTAGGCGAGCTCCATTTCGTGTACCATAATGGGTTTTTGGCGCTTGTTTGCGGGCGCACAAGGAACTAGTTTCTCTCTCGAATTGCTAGAGGTCACTGCTGCGGCGATGCAATCTAGGTGTAGTGTAGATTACGACGAAAATAGGTGAATGAGTTGCGAAGCTTTATTTTTCATTAACTTGTATCTCAAAAGATTTGTGTCAAACACGTACGTGTGATACAAATTGTCTGGGTTACTTGAAATTCATATCGTACCATTTTAATTATGGTAAGCTTTGGGCGCCATAATAGACACTACGATTATTGAGGCTTCTGTTTGCTGCAATCTTAATACTATAGTACCATAATATAAATAAATATATATTATGGTACGACGGTACAAATCTCGACTCCATCTTGTTTAATAACGTAGCATCGCATCTTCTGTCTAAACTGTCAAAATTTCGCGCCAATACATAGATTAAACACGGCTGTCATATACTGGCAAATAACCTAAAGCTATTGTTTTTCACTATACTAAATGCAATTTTGAACTTGAAATTTATATTTTACCATTTTTAATTATGGTAAACTATTACTTTTTTAAGGGCCTTAACAGATCGCAACAGCTATTTGAGATTTTGTTTACCGCAGACTTTGTACCGCTGTACCACAATTTACTACACCTCATCAGCGCGCCGTTTACTTGTGTAGCATCTCATATTCTAAGTTGTGTCAAAATTTCGCGCCAATAGATAATCAAACATGGCTGCTATCAGCTGTTCAAACCCCATAACTATAGTTTTTCAGAATATACAATTCACAACTCACCAGCACCTCTTTAAATATAATTAAAGAATTTAATATTTTGTTTTCATATTATCGTATTTTTAGAGGAGTTGCAATGAGATATGACGCTACTTATATATTTTCCGTCTGACAGAACTCTCTTAATTATCTACTTCTAAGCATTAATAAACACGTTTTAGCTTTGAGAACGTAATAATTAATTTCATATAATTCTATTCTACACAGCAAAATTATTTATCAAATCCATTAATTAAATCATAAGTATTTATCTCTAGTTTTTCTATAATATCTGTCTCATAAACAAAAAACTCCGTACTGACAGCTAAATAAAAATATTTTTCTGTTCAAAATGTGTAATTAATTTTATCTCAGTTTTTGCGAAAAACAGCGAGGGTTCGTTGTATCGCTGTATAAATTTCCGTCACTCGCGTTCAAATCTCCGGGGAGATTAGTTAAATGAATAGTCCCGGTGGACAGAACTACGTTCCAGAGTATGTTTATTTGAACTAAATACAATATTTTTTATACCGCCTGAAATGTTTTAATCTATGCAAGTATTATAACGAGGTTTTTTGTTTGTTTGTACCAATTTTTTATATTACCATACATTGTATTCTTGATATTCATTAAGTGTATGTACCTTACAATAAAATAAAATATTTGAATTTGAATTTAAAAATATACTAAAAAAGTACTGGACTAATTTTAATCATGTCTTTATGTAAGTCACAAATGGTGTTAAGTAAGTTCAGTGCGTACAGGATACAGTTAGTGTAGTGTGTCGTGATACGGAACCCAAAAAACTAAAACGAACTAGATGTATGGTAGATCAATTAATCTACCATTAGCACCTATCAATAGTTCTCCCCCGCCACCGCAGTTTCGCCGTGACCACGAGCCATTCAACTGGTTCGAAATAAAATTATAACATTTTGAAATAATGTAAACTACAAATTTTATTTACGCAACTCGTCCAATTTCGATGATTGAAAAACTGGTCAAAAGTTCGGCCCACTTCGACCGAAGCCAAAAGTTAAGCCAAAGGCAGTTTTTTTGACTGAAGAAAGGTTCTGACAGACGCTACTCCACTTACACCTATAACCGACCCTTTATACGAACGAACACGACAGGTCAACAAAGGTAGGACAAATTATGTTGACCACAGATGCGTCGCTTTTAATACCTTTTACTACACCAGGGGTCGGCAACCTTTAAGAAGGAAGAGCCAAAGGTTGCAATTTGCAAACTTTACCATTTTTAAAGAGCCATTAAAATATGTTTAAATAATTTTATATCTGTCTGTATGTTCCGATTTCGACACGACTTTCAGTAACAGATAGCTTTTGTTATGGGGAGTATACAGCATAGTGCAGTATAGTGGGATATCTACACTATATAAAATAGATAGCTATATCTATGGATACATTTTAAGGGTTTCGGCAATAAAATAAATTATGGTAACTTGAAACCCAATATTTCCATTGAAGGAGCCGGATGTGGATCGCGAGCCGCTGGTTGTCGACCCCTGTATTATACCTTAAAAAATTCTGATACTAAATTATTATTTCTTATTTGGACTATTTTAGATACTTTATCATAGTACTGAAACTATAGTTTGCAAAGAATAATGTTTACGCATATAATTGATATGCATGCTATAAACTGTGTGTATTGCTGTTGGTGTGTAAATAAATGAATGAATGAATGACTGGATGAGCGAATGAACGAATGAATGAAAGAATGAATGAATGAGTGAGTGGAAAAAGGAACAAAGGAAATGGTACATATGGATTTACAAAATACAATTTCATTTTAAAAAATAAAACCTATTGAATTTTTATACGTATTTTAAGAAGCGGAATATTGTATATGGTAAATTTTTTGAGACTATAAAATTCTGCAGTAAATATTAAAACTATAAATAAAAGGTAACAGTTTGGCTACGGACCAAAACCCATAGATTTCCGTTCACACATCTCCGGTTTATATATTTATGGTGTTATTGCAGTGACAAACACCCATATATTCATTGGAGTCTTTGTTGTTTACACCTCTAGGGTTCGCCTTTTGCCAATTTCGCGTCTTTTATTTTGCGATGTTACGGTTATTAATGTATTATTACGGAATTCAAACATTTTACTATATAACTGATACTCATGATTAATTAATTGGCAATTAAAAAAGGTTTATCGCGAGTATATGGTAAGCGTAGTGTATCGTTTGGTTTAACACTGTTTGTTGTCCCAAATAATTGAAAAAACTACTGAACGTCTAGCCCGTAAAATCTCGAAAATGGCTCAACTGATTAATTTTTTTCTCTCAAATTAGGAAGCGCTTCCGCAAATTCCCAAATCAACAGCCTAAAATCGCACCAGGAATTATTCCTTGTGATACAGTTAAATGGACAGGATTATATGAAATTAATTTTAAATAGTATAAAGTTCACTGGGCGATTTATTTTTCAATAAATATAACGTACAAAATTATGGCGCAAATTCCACTTCCTACTATATACTTAAATACGATTCATTTGCTATAGCATTACGGATTACAACATTAAAATCACTCCCCAATTATATTCATATTTCGTTTAATTTTAAAATGAGGTCACACTCATTTTAGTGAAATTAATAACATTTGTGGATATTTTATACCACATCAACATAGCCTAGTATTGATTCAATATTATTTACATTAACCCGCTTATAAATATCTAGTTTATTATGTACTGGGTATTCACGATTAATATTTTTTGATTGCTGATATTTCGAACCAGTTACGCGGCTCGTGGTCACGGCGAAACTGTGGTGGCGGGGACACTTGGAATAGCACCTGTTAACAGTTTCCCCCGCCGCCGCAGTTAGCCGTGACCACGAGCCATGCAGCTAGTTCAAAATATCGGCAATCAAAAATCGTTAATCGTGAGTCCATGGTACATATTAAAATGAATATATTGCGCGATAATATTAGTTAAAAACCATATCTAATTATCAGATTTGAGATGTGGTACAAGGTGGCCATCTTGCTCCAAGTGTGGGTCTTTCTTGACCGTTAAAACATATGATAAAAGTTGCTGGCGATAGATTCAAATCCCGGGCTGTAACTAGAGTGAATTACTATTTAATTTACAGCAATTATTCTGTGTACGCAATATACGACGTATAGCCGTCGGTAATCAAAGCATAAAGTTTCCCAGAATTGCTAACACGCGACAAAGTCAATAAAGCTAAACGTGTGTGGCCTTCATACGTTTACGCACGTCCTTCACAAGTTTCTTACTTAACTTATTTAGATCCACACCCACAACTTTTAAATTGACATAATTTATTTATTTATAGGCCGATTGAAATGAAACGAACCTGAAACAATAGAACCTGAAATAATAACAACTGAAAAGTGAAGCAATACATTACTGATAACTGCCGATAACGACTAAGCCGTTTCTGCGACTTTAAGTTATGAAACAGCAAAGCCCAAGTTATTTTCCACCCGGTTTTACTTAACCTGTAATATTGTTCATTATTCGCTTGAACATTGCTCCGTGCACCTAACGAGAAATTAATTATAACGGATTAACCTTTGGTACCCTCTAAAAGAATAATTAACTGTTAAAACTTTGATAAATTACTCGGTTTTCCGCGCAATACGAACTTTTACGGTCCCGTGAATAATGTAAAAGAGGTTACGTCACAATTACACCCATTAACATAACAAACATAATGAACGGAACATTTTATATGCGTAATGGATTGTAAAGTTCATAATCAAAATGGAAAATTTTGTAATGTAATTTAATGTTATTATTATAAAATTGGTGGAAGTTTATTTATTTTATTTTTTATTTAATGATTTATTGTATCACCTCTTATAGAGAAATGTTACAAAAGGGCAAACTTAATGCCTAAGGGCATTCTCTGCCAGTCAACCCTGGGTGGATGCAGAAAATTTGCGGCAGGTTTTTATTCATAATTTAATCTACACGTTATGCAAGATACGATTCGACCGGGGTACCACCGCCACACCCATTTTTAGCGTGAACCAATTTTTCGGGATAAAGTGTAATAGCCGGTTGATTTTCAAATGAAACAACCATCTTAGATTTCAGGAACGGCAACGCGTCTGCCGACTTCTAGCAGGACTTCTGTTCTATGTGAAGTTGGCTACAGATGTCGTTTATCTTAAAGAGAGCTACGTGTTCATTTGCTACATACTCATTTTGTATTAAAATATTGAGTCGTGCTTACACACTGAATATTTTTTTTGTAAACTTTACTGTAATTATCGCGTCTATAGATACAACGAAATTTACATTTTTTGAAAATGTTTTCCATCTCTTTATACATTTTTCTATGTACCAGTATTTACGATTACCGATTTTTTATTTTTTATTGCCGATATTTCGAAACAGTTACATAGCTCGCGGTCATGGCTAAATTCACAATTTACCCGGTATGTAGTAAAAATGTAATTATAACAACTGTAGTCTTAACTCGCCTATAGTGACTTATGTTCTTGATGATGTTAAAAAGAACTAACAAATGTAAATCCATTATGAGCTTCATAAGGAACGAGTATGTAAAGAATATTCTAGTAATATATTACTTGATTTTGTAAAAAAATAATAAATATGCCTACGTATCTTGACCAAATGTACTTAAATCTGAAATTATAAATATTGAAAACGAATATTCAATAACGGATTGTAAAACAATCTCATTTCAATAATATTTGCCTGCGAAACGCGGGGCAATAAATATTTTGAATTGCATATTGCATGTCGTTGCCACGCAAAGCAATTATTTGCGCCAAAATCTATTTGAACATTATACCTGTCGTATTTGTATACGTCATTTTTATACAAGGAATAAAAAGTGTGTGGGTCAACTCCGAAGTACCGCTGGAGTTTACAATAAATAAGATAAATACAATTATTGTCAATAAGAAGAGGCTTAAAAATTGTAAGATTTTGAATGCCCTTTGAAATTTTTAATATGATACTATATTCGGTACTACATTTAAATACCAGATCTTACCATAAAACTTTCAGAAAATAATTTTCAATATTTTATAAAAAAAAAAAAATTTTAAAATCAATTATATCTTAAATGATAAAAAACGTGAGGTTGAAATAGCTAGGTCTAGTTGCTCCAATAATTTAGGTCAGTTTGGAAAAATGTATTTTGGATTTTGTTTCACCGCCTTTTCCTCAAAGGGGGTTAATTTTTTATATTTAAAAAAATGTGTATGTAGATGCTTTGTTAGTCCTGAGGACTAAGCTAGTCACTTCACTTGTGAGGTCAGCTGGCAACTACGAAAAGAATATCGGCAAACTAGACACCCGGGCCAGCGTCGCTCGTGTAATAGAGTTTATATTTACTTACATTATTTTTCTTTCATACATGCATCCAGTGGTTACTTAGTTGCAATAACTAACAATTAGAAACATCTATTTCGACAGACGACTGAATTACTTTATTTAATTTAACTATCTAATTTCTCGCTCAATTTACAAAAAAAAAACGTAACTTATCATGTAAGTGATGTAACCAAAACCTTCCTACCTGTTGTTGAAGTGGCATAAAATTCGTCCAGTATTTTATGAGTTTATCACGAACAGACAGACAGACGCGACGGGGTACTTTGTTTTATAATATTTTAAGATAACAACATAACATACTAAATAATTATATAAAAAAATACTTTTGCCTGTAGGCTTTCGGTCGTAAGTTAAAATTTAAATAACTTCAATAAATATTATGATAGTATTACTTAGTATGAGAATTCTGAGTGCCCATTACGTAAAACCGTCCTGAGGCTGCAAGATCATTGATATGGAACGTTCGATGCCTTGTAAAATATGTACGGCTCAGGAATACTTGGCAGGGCGTTTATCAAACTGGAGCGCATTGCTATAAACGAAATAGACTGCTAATACAGTAGTTTCTATTAAATAAGTGGATGTTATATAGTGTTCTTGTCAAAAAACTAATCGATTTAGTTTTATGGAACGTCAAAAGTAATGTAAGTAAGTAGGTACCTAATTTAAATGTAAATGAAAAAATATCCATTATAATTAGTTAATACCAGAAGTCTAAATATGTATATATTAGCACCGATACATACAAATGACACTAGTAATTGATTTGTCGTCTATATAAAAAAAAATGATTTTAACCAACTAACTGATACTAACTAACTATTTTTTTTACACTCAAAACGAAGAAAAGATAGCATCAAATTTGAATACATAAATCCTGTTTAGTTTGTTAATCTGAACTGCAATCAAAGGAAAAGTCTCTAAATGTCTTTAATTTTATGTATTATATTAATTGTTATTTGTCAACGGGCTTCCGTTTAACGTAATAATTTTTTATCCTAACGTTATAAAAATCGTTTGATAATTGCTAACACTCAGAAAGGAAAAGATCGCAACTAATTTACTAAAGGAATATAAAAATTTTGTAACAATCCTACGAAACATATTTTAGCTCTAAAATTTTCCAATAACATTGATATTGAAGGTTCCCGCATAAAATATGTATGCCCTAAGAGTTTCCAGGCGGCACGTACCTTGCAATCATCAAATGGCACGTTTCTATATGTTACATCACGCTGGAACCACTCCTCTAAATTAGTTAAACAATCGTTTTTAAATAGTCCCTACAATGTTTCACTGCTGGCCATCCTATAAGAATCAAATTAACGCTATCTTAGGCATTGTATATTACGCTGCCAACTTGAGAATGACACTTGTTCAACAATAAGATTGTGATGGGTTGTCTCTAGTTTTTGTCTCAAATGGGAAAGTTCTTGAGATATAATATCAAAATTGATTTTTAAGATATTGAACAATAGGACAGAGAGAATGGATGTAACATGGAGTGTAACACTGACTGCATACTGAATTTTATAAGTGATAGTACTATAGTTCGACATGTTTAGTTTAATAATGGCTCGACTTCATACTGAATTTTACACGTGGCCGAACTAAAATTCGGCAGAGGAAGGACCGCCGCCGCCCTCATAATCGACTGTAAAGCAGTTCTTATGTTACTGTTAGAGAGCTGTGATTGCCGGCTATGCCTACAGTGAGATGAACATACCACAATAAACATTATCCTATCTGAAGTTAATCACAGACGCGTCGTTGCTTCTAAAAACTAATAGTCAATTTATATCCAGAGCCAATAACGACTTACAAAACGCAAGAATGATACAAATCATTGCTTTACGTTAGAAATGGATGTGCTTATAGTACCTCCCCGGTCGAACCATACGGTTTTAAACAATCATGAGGCTGATTTAATTATGTCAGCCTCTACGAATATAATGGACGTATGAATAGTTAGTTCATCAACTTGAATCGAGTGTTCGAACGGTTCGTGACATGTGGGATGTCTGCGCGACCAGCGTACCAGTTATTGCGTCAGTAGAATTTAATTTTCATTCCCGAATTCTCATCAATGAGGAAACTTGAATAACGGTCGCGCCATTGCATCGATTTCACTGCGAGAGATATTCTGATTGAAACGAATGGGCATGATTTATCATCAACAATACATTGCTGAGCCACCTAGTGGCACGGATCTCCTTTCTCGACGAGAAGGGTTATATTATAGTTAATAAAGTACGATTTGGTAAACTTCACATATATAGTACATATACATTTGAAAAGCAAACGAGGATGAACGCCACTTAATTTTAAGTATTCGCTGCAGGCACTGAATTACAACTGATCAAACTTCAAAAAAGAATCACCAAAATTGGGTCACTGAATAAAAACACAATAAAACAATTTTTCGAAGTCGGTCAAAATAAGTATAATACGTATCGATTAATAAGCATAATCCCCCGCGAGCAGACTATAAAGACGCCTTTAAATTATACCTTTTACCCAATCCAATGTTCTGACAAATATTAAAACCCCCTCCTAGTATAAAACAATTTCAAACATAAATACCAGCAAAGGTCATGTCCATTTCAATAATGATATACAGGAATTTAATTTTCGATCCAAAATCCTTGACGCTCAATGAATTTACAGGACGGGATGTGATGCGACTCAAAATTTAATACGGGGCCTAACTATTACTGCCTTACTAAGAAGCGTAGAATTTCAAACATATTGTAACATACTATGACCCATGGCACGGTGGTAGTCATACCAATTTCATATGCAGAAGGTTTTGGATTCGATTTCTGGTTAAGGTAAATATCATTTATAATAGGAATATATTTAATAGGAAAATAGCTTAATTTTTTACGCTATACACGACCTCCTGGATGAAATGGAGTGCATCTTAAATTTACTTTTTAGCTTTTTACTCTTACTCTCTTGCTTGTTCTCTTTTAGTTACTGTTCTCTCTCTTTTTGCGCTACAAAAGGTCTTAAATATTATTTATTCATATTCAAAAGAAAAACAAATAGCATAACGTTTCAAATTAAAAAAGAATATTCCTAAATGATTAATAAATGACGCAATTATACGGTACCAAAAATGGTAAATCAAAAAAGTAACATTGAGAACCTCCATCTTTTTTGGACTCTTTTAATAAATATAATCCTATATCATCACGCTACAGAAACGTACCTTGTTTACAACGTGTAATTAAAATTCAATTTACATGTTAGAAGATTAGCAGACAAGTGTGCAAGCCACCTGATGTTAAATGGTCTTTGCAGCTCATTAACATCAACGTTCTCTCTTACACAGCACTGAAGTCTTGTCTTGAAGAACTGATGGTCATTTCGCTTGTAAATGTAGCCGGTAATCGCACTTCGCCCACCAGAACACAAGAACTGGTTTACGTCGGAGTATGAGTGCAGCAGTGGTACTTCCCCGGTTGCATTGTTATTCTACCACGTTGGACAACTTACTTGCTAGCTTGATTATTTAATTTTTGTTTAAGTGTGTATGTCTAAATTTCGATACTAAATGAAAGGTTACATTTAAGGCACAGTTCCATACGTTTGGTGTAATCTCCGTAAAATCTGCAAGCAATTTTCTGCAAAGATGTTTAATATGGCGGTTATCCCACTGATTGTATAACCTTCCCTTTGTTCTGTAACCTTTATGTACGACGAAAACATAAGTATTTTGTATTATAGAGCTACCAACTTATTTACTGCCTAACTCTAACCATATACGAGATTATTATCACAGAAATCTCTTTCTAGCGGAGTTCCCAGAACACATTACAGTCATTTTATCTCGCAAACGCACGTAGTCACTTTTATTGCTCAAGACTTAAGATCGAAAATAAAGAGGACTCTCCTGTTATTATAACTTGAAAACTGTGACGTATTTGGTGCTTATATCGTTTTACTTTCCTTGTCGGACTTTATGTCTGGAGGATAAAACAAAGTTTTTTAACACAGGAACCAAATTTAATAGGTAGTAGAATTGTAATTCGGTCTGTGATACCAGAGCGACCCTTCTAATGTGCAGAGTTGGGGTTTCTTGTTTCCGGAGACCCGTAGATAGATCTGGAAAGTTAGGGATGTTTACAATCGAGACGACATCTTAGACCTAAGGGATAGCAACCCATCTATCTCCTTGCGAGCATGAGTAGGAATTGACCTTTAATAAACACTATCTTGCAGCGAACATTAGGTGTCCTGCACGATCATTTGCTATACTCTTGATATACATTGACTCTCAAGCTTCGTTTGCTTGAACACTCAGACATAATGAAAGATTTCTAACACGGTAGCCTTATCATGTCATAAAATATGTTTGAAAATGTAAGCTACTAAAGACGTATTGGAATAATACGAGACCAATTGCCAAGGGAGAGAACATTACTCTAAGAGATTACATGTTTTTTTGATGAAGAAAGAACCAATTCGAATTATTGTGTAACAAATCAATTTATTGTTAGTGGCTAATATATTTAATGTAGAATAAAAAACCTTTTAGTATCGGCATAGAAGATTACCCACCGCTTCTTTTTTTCTCGGAAATATCATAGAAGCGAACAATTACTGGACATCAAGGTCTCGAACTAAAGTTCTGAAGACTGGAAGCTTCTAATAGATTGACAAATCATTATAAAATTTACCTGACCTTGGTCACAAAAACCCATGTCCATCTGTCACCAAATCAGAATTGGTAACAGAAGGTAATCCAATCGAAAATTTACGATATTCACTTCCACCTTTGACGTTGAATGTCCTAGTATAATACTCCACATTTCTATACTATAGGTTCCAACTAGGACCCAATGTCCTTGCACCGCTGCTTATATACATATATAATATTATTCTTTACGTCATCTTTGCTGTCAACTTTATAAACTTTAAGGAAACTTCATATCGCCGTTTCCAAGAAAAGCTGACATTTACTCTTAAAAATACAAGCTGTTCGCAGATAATTCCATAAGAGCCCAGCTGTTTCAAATCACAACAATAACTTGTAAGCGCTGCGATTTTATTTCGCTTTCATAAAGTTCTACTTGTGGAGCACCAACAAATTGTTAAATCAAGCTTGACGAATTAAATTGTAAAGGCAAGATTGCAACACCCATATAAGCCTTATTGATCATTCCTCTTAACTAGTTTATCTTTATACACTGAGTAAGGATGCAGCCCACTTGATATTAAACAGCCGTTGCCACCTTCGGATATTTGCTATTAATTCTATATAAATCCGATCTCTCAACTCCCACTTAAGATCTTTAAGATAAAGAATCGTCTGAATAACAGCGCTACGCGAGATTGCCATCTGACA
This sequence comes from Phocides pigmalion okeechobee, assembly GCA_018251015.1. Taxonomy (NCBI): domain Eukaryota; kingdom Metazoa; phylum Arthropoda; class Insecta; order Lepidoptera; family Hesperiidae; genus Phocides; species Phocides pigmalion. The sequence continues at coordinate 14,802 of DWON01003105.1, forward strand.
TCAGCTAAAATTGAAAGTCGTTTTGCCTACGTTTAAGTTGTTACATTTTCCTCTTATGTTTTAACACAGAGCGTTTCCTTTTTAGAGCCATTTTTTGTTAAGAATATGACTTATATTTAAAGGCAATCTATTCTAAGGACTAAGATGGAGCGCTCCGATGGTGTAAATCTGCCCTTCCACTCTCTTTAAATCCGAACTTAACAACCCTTGGTCGCTTTTTTTAGACATAAATAAATGTTGTATCATTCCAAGCAAACATAAAGGGTTCTAATCACCTTTACGCTTTACTTTCAACCGGTTCTAACTGGTTAAGTGGATAACTCCACCATGCCACTCGATGCTACCTCATACTACTGTGTGTTGATATAGCTATGAGATCTCAAACATCAACAACTTACTACCCCATTAAAGAACACGATCTGCTCTCAATATAAGAAGGGTTAAGACAAACCACGTAAGTCTGCAAATCTACCCAAGTGCGGATCGGTAAACTTCGCGTACCTTTGAAAACATTACTGGTCTTTGTAAGATCTCTCCCATGTATAAACATTTCCTTATGATCCTTGTGATATTTTCCTTCTTCATAGATATTGTCAATAATTTCTAAAACGCACATAAAATCCAAAAATGAGTATGTTTATTCGAGCCTCCGTTGTTGATGGCTCAAACAGATATCACAGCTGATCTACTCATTTATTTCATTACTAAGTAATGTACGATTAAACGCGACAGTTTTGACTTTCTCTCCAAGTTTTATCATGTACAAGACACTTCTGAAATTAATTCCACACGAAATCCCAACAACATTTGTCCCTTGTTGCTGGAGTAATAACTCAGCTCTGTATCTCGCTACCACACAGCAGTTTGTTGGAGAACTCGGGCGCTTCTTGCAAAAACTTTGTTTTAATACCCCTGACCATAAAGTCCCTACCCGCCAACACTCAATTACGCTATCAACACTAATAAGTTGATTAACCCGTGCCCCAAAATTTGTGGGGACTAAATTTTTAGTGACTTCCACCAAACTTGTCTTGGAACTTTATCTTGTTAAACAACAAACTCTATTCATTTCAGATTTAACGGAATAGGCTCGACAGAAATTATAAAAAGAGAAATAACCAAATGAATTCTATTACTCGTATTCACTTTCAATTTTTTTATGAATAAATTACGTTGGTTTGTTAATTAATTTTACATTGTTTATCGTAACATGGATCAAATATTTCCCTTCAGTAAATTGTTTCAAAACACAACAATAAAAATATGTTGTTACATGAATACGTCTTATAAAATTTGCTTTAATAATATATCAATATATTTTCTCGAGCCGACATTAATAACTCGTCTCTTTTTTACCGATATAATTAACGCCGTAATAACTAATCTGGGTGAATCAAATACAGTCCTCTTTATTGTTAAATATATCCCATGCATTATTTTCAATACAAAATATAACTCAATTCGCTGACGTAAATCTCCCAATAACTTAATTTGTATATCTGCAAAATCCCGTCTAGACGTACATACACGACGTCCCAATACCTGTACTCGATTTAAAAACATAAGCATTCCCAATAACTATGACTACCGAATTAGTCAAAATATCTCATTACGTCAACTAAATTAACTTATTTACTCTTCAATTATCTTTTTTTTAATAGTCCTTATACCATTAATTACGCTAAGTTACCCCAATCATTAAAATTGACCCACTTATCATCCGTAATAATAACGTCGTCCTCCAAAACTAAACATGTCAGCAACTTGTTAGCAAAGTCGTCTATACGTCACATAGTGACTAATATCTACCCGATTAAATCGTTTAAGTCTGAACTAATCTCATCCCACGAGTCAACTATCGCCAAATATACTCCTCCCACTTAATCCATTTCCTTACAATCTAACATTGACATACTGATCCTAACAACTATGTTACATACGTCTAGATCAATCGAGCTCGGAAAAACATGAAAAATACAGACTTAAACGCGGCAGTGCTATTTTTTCCGCTATAAATGTAAATTGAGCCGACACATCGCTTACGCACTATATTCTTGGGACACTCCGTCAAACGCACCAATTTGGTAATCCATTTTTCGTGACCTATTTATTGCTCGATGGGTATCTAGGCACATGTAATATCTATACTACGTTTTTTCTAAATAGTTCCACTTGGTAAACAAACACAGCGCCTAACATCAAAATAGCCAGAAACAGTTGGGACATCATATCAATGAACATTTGATTTCATAAAACATATTATTAGAAGCTCAGAGCGAGCGCATGCAAACAAAGTTGTTTTACGACTGGCTCGTTTGTGCATCGCTCGTGCAGCCGTCACACCTCCCGCGTCTTGCCACACCACGCGTACACGACGGTACTTTACGTATGAGACATAACTACTTATTAAGTATTATATTCCGTTCTGTTACGTTGTTAGTTTTAATGAAGCTATGTTGTACCAGTAAGTTATAAGCAAGTGGCTCATTTTTTATGTGTAAGCTATTTAAATTAAGTATAAAAATACGTTTTTCCATTTTTTTAATCTAACTAAACACAAAAACTTGTCCGCTTGTCTCATTTTAATGTATATTTTATTTTGGTGTATCATTAGTGAAAATTGTAATGTAACGTGATAATACATAACTTATAACGAGATCAAAAGTACTGGGCATTCTATGTACATATAAATTTAAGGTAGATTAAATCAGTAGTTTCGCGTTAAAGAAACACGAACGTATAAGCAAACCGTATACATTTCAGTGTATATAACAGGGATTGTCTAATTAAGTAGACTGAGCCACAGCAATTCATAGACGCAAAGGTTATCAGTAAAAATATTCGTTACGTTTAACTAAATGTTATTTGCTATTTTAAACTAATATCATGACAGTTTACTATGTTTTACTATGTACCTGGTACTCACGAATAACGCGTTGTAATTGTCGATATTACAAACAAAAAAAGCGTTAATCGTGAGTACCCGTTATATAGCAAAACGAGTGTCATTTGTTTACCAAATAGGAAGTTCTAGAAAAAACGTACACAGTAAATACTTTACACACATACACAAGGCCAACTCACCACATCGATGATCTGCTGTAACGTGAGGCCGAACTTTACCGAGAGCGGCTCGCTCTCGTTGGCGACGGGCCGCTCCAGGGTATTGTAAGAGTTTAGCAGCGCATTCAGCAGCCGCTTCTCATGCGGACCTTGCTCCGATACTGGGGAAGAGAAGATATCATTAGTGTTAATGACATGCAACGTAAAACATATCGAAAATCTTCTTTTAATCGAACTTACTATTAAGGAATTGCACAGCGCTTGGTGTTTACATAACTGAATGAAAAATGAACTCGAAAACTCAAAAATTAAAATATTTTATTCAAAGCAGATTATTTACAGAACTCTTTTTGAATATAAATAAACTACTACTGACTTGTAAGATGTTTCATTTTGGAGAAGAGGCAGTGAAAGAAACTCCAAAACAGATCTTTTCTACCTTTGAAAATGTCATTGACAAATAATTACTTCAATAATTTGAGCAACTGAAAAAGCCGATTGTTGAAGGTTGCATGAAGAAAGTCGCGTGCAGTGGTTAGTAAGTATACAAGCTTACACATTAATGATAGATTCCTCGAGACATCCTGTGAATCGTTCACTCAAATCGACTTTATCAAGAAAACCTTAAAAAGAAAAGACATAAAAATTCTGTTTCTGTTATAATTGTATCAAGAGTCTGAATTACTTTTACAAGTATAGCAAGAGGACTTAATTAGTTTTAGAAACTTCAACTTGGAAACCTGACTGCTTCTTCATTAATGATCTTGCTGAGAGTTTAATGCAGGTATTTTATTAAGTTCCTTGCATTAAGTTCGCCTTTTGCACTATATTTCATGACTATACATTTTAAATAAATGTGGTATAATAGTACCCTAATGCTCGCCCTCTTAATCCACCGCAAAGGATTACTTGTGTTTCGTTTAGAGAGGTGC
>DWON01003106.1:0-18795 GCA_018251015.1 Phocides pigmalion okeechobee
GGCTGGCTTAGCCCCCCCCCCAGCCCTCGGCCCCCTCCCCTCCCCCTCGCCCGCCCGTGCCGCAGTCGCGACCAGACAGTTGTCGAGCCGCTATTAAGTTGGGCGCTTCGCCAGCATTCGCTTTAATTACTGTTGATTATTTTTAATCTTCCTAAAATTATCGAGATTTTTGTTAACCTGGCAACACTTAAGCATATCGTCTTATCATTAATGGAATTAAATTTTAATCCTGCTTATAATGTTCGATACTTTAAGCATTTGGCAGTTTAATCTAAATCTTCGTGCTTAGGTGTTGACATTGATTTTTCCTACCAAATGGTAGAATTATTTTGTTAAACATTTTATATCAAATCAATTATGATTATATCAACTGTTATCAACTATACTATGCCATAACAAAATTTTGTATGTACGCTAAAGCGTAGTAATGTTCCTTAGAAAAATGTGCCTAAATATTCTAAAAATATATAATAAAGTAATTTTAATCAATTTTAAATTTCCCCGTGCCTCTTAGAAATAATATTAGGCTATTCAAATGTTACAGCACTTTTAAAAACATTTTTAAAATGGGCTTTTAAATGTATAATCGTGATTTTTATGGAATTTTAATAATACAATGTTACGAAATATGAACGTTGATTTTATCATGCTTGTTTATTGATTTTAAAATATACAAATATACTGTTATGCAAAAATAAATTATATTAAATATATGACTTGTTTTATTGTTTTCACAACACTGCGCAAAAGTTAGCTCCAAATAAATTTAGGTCTGTTGTTGGGATTAACACTTTGACTGCGGCGCCCTGATCGGGTCGGCGTCGCGAGGCGACACTCGACTGAAGCTTATTTCTCGTAAATTGAAGATGCGCAGACGTATGTCCGCCCAGTCTTGTAAAGCCGACGTAAACACATCACATTTATTAGCTCTTAATTTATTTTATTTCTTTATTTATTACATTAACACGGACTGCGGCGCGCATGTAGTCAGGATTGCGGGAGGCAACCTTAACTGGAGCTCTTTTATCTAGACTGAAAATGTCGATAGGTACACGATTGTATTTTTTAGCATCCATGAAACATTACGAATACGCAGACGTTTCTGCTCGCAGTCTCGAAGCGCCGACTAAACGGCACAGCACGTTTATTTCGCCCGTAAACCATACAGATTTGTACGTACAATACAAGTTGCACGAGCCGCAAGCGCGTCGCGCCGCGCACTAGTGTTTTAAGCCGCAGGTAAAGTTAGGTACATATGTAACTGAACATTCGACACAAGTGAAGCTTAGGCTCAATTTACATTGCCGCGGAATGGAAGCTAACTTTTGCAAACAAATTCTGCATAGCATAATGAACTTTGTCAATTGTGGAACGTACAAACTAAATACGCGCCAAAAAAAGGTAGCGCGTCTTCTGGGGAATCCTCGCGCATTCGCGAGAATTCCCGAAGCTATTGTCAGCGCAGTCTGTGGAATCCTCGGGAAGTGGCGGGAAGGGGCAGTCGTTCGGTCGGTACTCGGTAGTGCTAGTGCAGCTCGAGCTCGAGCAGTGCTCGAACATTCTCGCAAATTTTCGCGCCTTTCTATGCAATGAGGCGAAATTGACGCTTCCGTTCCATTCCATTCCACGTCAACGTAAATTGAGCCTTATACTGCAATTGCGTGAAAACCGCATAGAAATCTGTTAACCGTTTCGGAGATTACCGTGAACGCACAAACTGACACGAAATCTATTTTTTGTATTCTATTTACCTTACACTCTCAGACCATTTAAAATTTTAGTTTCTCATGTACAGACTCCGATCAATTACAATTTTATTATTTTTATGGTTTCGCGTGTATCAGTGGGTCATCTGCCAGACTATTTTTGCGTGAAACTAAACAGGGTATTTTTATTTACACAAGTCTACCATAATTATCAACTTAAAAAACCGCTCATTTGGTCTCAAATACGCTGTACATTCATGTAAAATGATACAAATATTACAATTTAAGGTATTTATTTTATATATACACAATTGTAACAAAAAATACACTTAAAACTACGTAATAGATGTTTATTTATATCTATTTCTGGTAATTTTTTAACAAGTTTCAATGACATTACAATCGGGGTGAAATATGGGCTCCCAGTAAACTCGTATATTGTTTACGTGGAGTCAGCGTTGCGGGAGGTGGCACTAAAGTGGAATTATTTGCATTAGATTGGAGCCCGTAAGCCATCAGATTTGTATAAACAGCTGCATGGAAGCCGCATACGCGTTACTTAAAGTAAAACACCAACAGATGTTTCCCGTTATTAGTGTTAAAAATTTGGCCAGAGCTAGAGACGAAGGGTTGACGCGCGGTTGTCAGTCGAAGCTCATGCTCATGTCGGAGGTGTTGGTGGCGTCGCGCGGCGGCGAGGCGGGCGCGGCCGGACACGACACCGACGCGTTCAGCGCCGGGAACGGGAACGCTGGGATCTGCTCCTCTGCGGAATTACGCATTTGGACATTCATTATACTATATGTATAAATAACATAAGTAGATCTAAATATAATATTAATGCCATTTTATGGACTACAATTTAGTAATGCAGTTAAATGGGAAGCATAACTGTTTTAGATTTATAAATAATGTTATTTTTTTTTATTACATTTATGTTATCCTATATTTAGTTTTTTCGTGAAAATACTGTATCGTAAGTGTTATGGATACTACTAAGCCTACACACATATCAATACCCATCATATTTTAATGAACAGGCACGCAAAGCGACTGCCATCAGTAATGGAATCATTTATCAGCGATGTGCGTTATTTAAGTTGTAATTTATAATCGATCGTGAAGTTTTTTTTTATTATGAAGGAGTAAGAAACGGACATGCAAACCACCTGATATTAAGTGGTCACTGCAGCCCATGGACAACCACGTCCAATCTCAAATAGAACAGAAGTTCTATGTAAGGATTGACGCGGATGCGTTCCTACTCTTGGGGACAAAGATGGTCGCCTCCAATAATGTGTATCCGGCAACCACATCTCCCCAACCGAAACACAATACATGAGGAACATATTGCTTTACGGCGGGTTATGAGGGTGGCGGTGATGCCGCCCCGGGCGAGCTATAACGACTCTACCAACTTTAAAAAAGGTTATATTTGTGTGTTTGTTAGAATACATTATTTAAAGCCTTCCAAAAATACAACCATTGAATTTTCGTGATAAGATTCAAGCTAGCTACATGGAGCATGCGTGGCCTAAATCCTTGATACGGCTATAATCCTTTCCCAATAATTTGAGTGTTCGAAATTAATGATCACTTGCTTAATCTTTAAAGGAAAACGTGAAAAAAACTTTTATGTTTTACAGTTCCCAATAAACTTTTCAAAGGGGACTCAGCTGGCGACTAGCCTACACTTATTATTACGAGCGGAGATCTATACCCAATAGGGGACAATAATGAGTTGATAATTACGTTCCAACATGTTGATTATTACTATAATAATTGTATAATTGTAAAAATAAGTAACATATGATGAACTGTCGGGAAATGCGTCGGTTTCTTAAATCGCTTGACATTGTCAAAGAGGAAAAGATGTGTGTTCTGGAGTTTATTTCCCCGATTCTTCTCTAAAATAAAACATTATTCGGTGTTATTGAAGTTCAAAAATAGTTCTGTAAAAAATCTACTTTGAATAAAAATATTTTAATTTTAATTGTTTGTAATCGAATTTATTAAGCCAACCAATCGGTTTGATTAAGAAATTTATCAACATTGAAATTTTGTGACCACTTAACATAAAGTGGACTATAAACATGTTCGCTACTACAATTTTACAACAAAATTTTTCAAGAATTTTACCTTCAGCGGATATTTATGTAATTTTATTTTATTACCAGTGAACCACTTCGTGTGCTAGGATTGCCGCGTGCGGGACTTTGATAAATCGACTTTGTCCCGTTGATGGTAACAAGTGGGGGCTGGTCAACCGTGCTTTCAGCTCCGAACTGTTGTAATGGACATAAACATAAATTTCATAACTGAGATATCTACAGATTTGTTTAGCATTGCTTTATAAGAAATAAATACAGATTTCTATCATTATTTGTGATAACAATAATCATATTTATTATTTCCATTATGAACTATAAGATATTACAAATTATAATAAATAAATTATAATTGAGCGAAATCGGCATGCAGTTTCAATATATTATAACACATTAAAGATTAATATCTATTAGGCAAAAATATACCCGAAATATTTATTGGAATGTATTGTAATATCGATTTCTACACGAGCCAAGCTGCAGAAAAGAGCTAGTAAGTCACATTTTTCCAATACCTTAAAAGGAAATAAATTAAAATTTGTTCAGTAAAAGTAATATAACTGATAAATTGTCACCGACAGCCGATGCAGTGACCAATTACAAGCAAAAGTGCAGTACATTTGTTCTTGTGCTACAGTTAATACTCTGCGATTCCCCAGATTTAAATTAAACGTTACATCGAAGATTCAATCAATTAAGACTTCCATTTAGAGGTGGAACGTAAGGCTGAAACTGTGGACCTTAAATACGAAAGCCTTTTCATTGGCAGCTCAAACTTAGTTTGAAACAATGTTAATGACACTAAAATAGCGCTCGCTAAACTCCGCTTTTGAAATTTTCAAATTTTTAAATGACATTAGTGTCGATTAAATGCGGGCTTCGGCTGTCAGAACGCCACATTGAGTTTGAAGTAATTGTTTTACAACTAAATTTATTTATTGATAGCAATTCGTTACAATGAATTTAAATTTATTTTGTTTTATTCGATGTTGGGTAATTTTGTTCTTTGGAACAAAACATTGGCAAGTTGTTTTAAATGGCTAAATGTTTTGTGTTTTATTCGGTCTTCGGTAACAAATGAGTTTTACAAATGTTAAACAAAAAAGATTTTTAAAAGTTGTAAGATATTCCATGTACTATTTTGGCTAATTAATTTTTTGAATAAAACCATATGATATAATATGCGTGTTGGTGTAATGGTGTTTTGGTCAATAATTAATAATTAAACTGTTGTCATTATCATTAAATTCACTCAGTTTCACCTCAAAACTACTCAACCGATTATCATGAAACTTATACACATATTCTTAGAGGTATTGAAAAGGACATAGAGTACTTCATATTATTATTATTATTTTTGAAAAAAAAATTGAAGTCATGATTGTTTGTCAAAACAATTTAAAACCTAGCAACTTCAAAGCCTTCAAATTAATATCTTATTGACTATAGCTTTAGCTTTCTTCATTTCTGTACGTTTCATGTTATTTTGTTGTGTCACTTACCAGCAATACTAAAATTATTTCAATTTTTTGAGGTTAGGTACCACTTTATTGTTTTAGTTCTTACTCGCTGCTTACTTTTCTTTGATATTTAATTAAGGGCTTCGACAGTATTATATATATCATTTGTATTTTTATGTCATGAAAAATAACATTTGAAATTATTTCCACGTGCCGTTATTCAAATAACCAAATTAGCTGTTTTTTTCTTAATGTCCAACCTGTAAATAATCATGCAATTAACCTTTTGATCTATTTTAAAATAAATTCGTTAATCATAAATCACTTTTAAGCTATTTACTGAACCGGACGTAAACAACAAATTGGGTTCTGATCAATCATTTAACTGAAATGAGTTCACTTGGTTTGGAAAGCCTTTTGGACTATTTGAACGGATGTCATCGGTTCGGATAATTTTTGTTTTATTCACATACATTCGCTAAGACTCAATTTAATGAAATAAAACCGAAATATCGTCACGTCAATGCCGGTGATGACAGGAGAGCTACTCTATATTTTGTGCATAGATCTGTGATTGATAGTTATAACGCGAATGCAGCAAACTACATATAACTAATATTTATTATGTGAAATATTTAAAAATGCATACCTTTTGTTCCAAATGTTTTGTAGGTAAATTTCAAATAAAAATATTTTTACAGTAATCGTAGATTGTTGTACAGCGCTCAAAAGCATACAACAATTATTTTATACCAAAATTCAAACTTCATCAAAATATTGTAATTACAAAATTGTGCGCATATCCAATTTTGGTCTGAGATTAAATACTTTCAATCTCATTTCATTTCAATTAATACGATATACATAACGTTATATTGAGAAATTTAAGATATCGCATCTTTATAACTTCCTGGTTTGGTTAAACAGAAAACTTTGTGAAACGACTATAATTCACTAATGTCGAAAAATTATAGTAAACGAACAAAAAATAGCTACTTGTATGCTATAAAAAATAAACCTTTATATTAAACGATATTTTTATGAATGAGTTAGTTAAAAATTTTTACAGTGTTAATGAGGCCGTGATTTGTAAAGTGGGTCCTAACGACTCGTGGCACGCGAACGGACGGACAGCTGTCATTTCAATATCATTCACAACCGGACACCCTATAATTTATTCACCATATATTCATGTCAGTATGGTGTTCAATTTCGGATCTAAATATTCTTGTAAGTAAAGTTATGAATATGTGTTTTAAAAAGGCAAATGTAAATACATATAACGACTTCTTTAGGCTAGTGTATTTTTGTGAAATCGAGGTAGTAAATGAATATGCCGTCTAACTGATAGTAAGTGATCACTGCCACCTACTGACATTTGTAAGCAACTTAATATCAAACAAGACTGGCAATCGAATGGAGATACCGATGTATTGCCACTCCCGAGAAATAGGTTGATCCTCTCGTATGTAAAAAACGCGGCAAACATACCTTTCAACTAGAAACACTACTCGTAACTCTATATTTTGCCTGGAAAACGTTGTGGCGATCTTTTTTAGTTGATAGGTAGTAGAAACCGCCACTGCTCTCATAATTCGCTGTTAAGTAAATTTTATTTCGGTTGGGGGAATGCGCTTGTCACTTACAAGCGAGGTGAACATGTAAGTCCTCAGGAGTAGCAGCATCTACGCACGCCATAAGATCTAACTTCAGTCGAGTTTGATTTGAATAGGCAAAATATTCGTTTTATTTTATGTTGCTTGAAAGACGTCTTGGACACTGCTTGTTGAGAAAATTAAATTAAAAAACTGCAATATTTTGCAATATTATACCACCTCATTGAATTCCATTTATAGTTTCCTACAAACCAATGTTGAATAGGCGAATACGGTTTGATTTTATGTTCCGGGGAAAACTCATGCACACTGCCTATAGGGAGAATTAAATTTAAAAACTTTGATATTTCGCAGTGTCAAACTGGTTCCGTCTCCACCGGAACACGTCCGGGAATTTTCTCATTCAATTCCCGTCATTCGGAACAACATGCGCTTCGGTAACACGCTTTTCTACTCCGTTCCTTACTTTATGATCCGTTGCTTTTATTACCGATTTTGTAATAGCTGATTTGTGAGTTAAAAGAACCGGGAATTGGGAGTATGTGACAAGCGTAAAGGGGGAGCGCGTTCTGTATGAGAAGAGACGCAAATGAGTATGGACCTGATGTTAAAAAATCGATAAAGTCTTTGCATATTCAAATACAATCGATCACCGGACCGAAGTTCTTTTAGAAAACGTACATATGCAGATGCGTCACTACTCCAGAAGTCCAAGATGGTTGCCTTGTTTCTAAGCAACCGTACCTCTTCAACCCACATAGAGTTGCTCACGGCGGATTGTGAGAGCGGCGTTGATATCATCTAGGTCGACATACTCTGGTTGGTTTTTAGGTTAGGTGTTTATTATAATTAGTGTTTATTACCGTAATTAATTTGTTTATTATGTATAAATAAATAATGTATATTTACATATGAAGACATTTAAAGTTTACATAATCTTAGATCTAACCATCGTCACTAAAAGGCACTCGTCCATATTAATCCCGACTATTTAACGGTACGAAACCCTTTAGCCGAAGCCTCGTCAACCGCATGGCGGCAACTTCCGAACGGGAACCGCAGCTATTCCATTCGGTTCCTGTTTCAATACATTCTGGCACCAATATCGCCATGTGACTTTTGTTTAGGGCCACCCATGCAAATACGAACGGTATCAATGTTGCATGTCTTGGCTTTATTAAAATCGTATACATGACTAGCTTGTACACGTGGCTTTGCTCTCAAACAAGTCGATATTATAATACATTCCAATAAGTCATACATATCTGTTTCTACTTCATTTGAAGCAAATCTATAATAGAAATCAAAATCGTCATCAAATCTTCATCTTCTATTGTGCTTGTTTTCATTTAAGATTTATCCCCTTTTTTATCGTCTTAGGGGTGAAATTTCCAAAATTCCTTTCTCAATGCTAACTTACGCTATATAATGCCTATTTGCAAAATTTTAGGATTCTGGGTTGAGTGTTTTCGGCTCCGTTGGCCTCTGTGTAAACAAGTCACTTAATTGCTGTTTTAAAGCGTATATGTTTACTTCTTTCATTGTGTTGTTCATTATTATTATTAATTTTAATTATTGTTTTTCTAACTAACGTTCTGTGAATATTGAGTTATAAGAAATTACCAAGTATAATGAATAAGTTGACTTTTAATCGCTTTAGAACAAACGTAATATTGAAAAATGTTTTCTAATTTTTAATTCATATTTTAAAAAGTAGTTTCAAAACTTACTTTATTATTTTATCTTATTACTTTTTATATTTCAGACATTTTTTTTATTTGTTTTGTATTGTTGTTAATTTTCGTTTCGTTTTATTGTTGTGATCTTGAGCATTCTTTCATAAACGCTTTCCATCTTTTTTGTTCCAAAAATAAATTTATTTTTTTATTAAATATTATATCGTTTGCCCTGCCTTTTTATATTAAATGCTAATATGGGTAACATTTATAATCTATAAAATTCCCACAGCACGAGGTGCAACTGAAGTAAAAACATCGAAGCCTCAATTTTAAATCCGCTAAGCTAGAACATTTTTCAAACGTACGTAATAAGAACGTTTCTATAATAATCTCCGGGAAAACCCATTCCATTATTTCAAGAACCCGGTTCCAAGGACCCCAAATTGAATAAACGTTTGAATTCGAAGCGTCCGTTTTTCATCTAACTCTTGAGCGCATCCGGTTGGAACGGACCGCGTCTGTGCAATAATACTCGTGGAATTCTTGCACCGTGTAATTCCTGTAAAATAGGGATGTTACGAATGTCATTTTTGACAATCGCGAATGCGAAGACGCGAACGCGAATGCGAGTTATCGATAAACAATCGTTAAACCTTGAACATAGGAAAGCAGTTTGAACATATCCGACATGCCCGTTGATGGCTAAGCCATTTCTACTAATAATAACTGGAGCAACGTAGAGGATTTTCAAGTTTTCTCTAAAATAACAAGAGACTAATAGAATTCTAATACAAGCATATAAATATGGTTAGAAGTATAATTAGACTGTGGAGGTATCATCACCACACTCATAAGCCGCCAAATCTCTATATACGAATGCAGCCAGGATTTTACAGGTTTTATGTTTATGGTCATAGGCTGCAGGGTCTACTTTGCATTTGGTGGCCTGCATAATCGCTTATTACTTTTGTAAGTAAAACAATTATAAATAAAATTCATTGAAAACGCTTAACGCAAGCGTTAAAGTTTTACTCATAACACTGCATCGTAAATAACACATCAAATTCGCATCTGACTGCGAGGTTTAATGCGAATGTTTGAAAATTCGCTTTTGTAAATGCGAATGCGAATTCATGACATCCCTACTGAGTGCGCACACGTTGTTTTGTATAAGATACCTATTGTGGTGTGCATATTGGAGTGCCGGCCAAGTGTGGTAGGTGCTAACATTCGGCACCGCAACGGTAAAACGTTCCGTGCTCTTTGAACGTACGTGGTTAGGAGAAAGCGAGTTATATTATACTAGATTTTGTTTCCCTTAGGTAGATCTCGGTATTACAAAATTTCATACAACCTTTTATACGTCTTAATATAAACAAATATTTCTAAACTATATTATATTATTAAGATAGAAAATTTAAACAAAATAATAATAATAATAAAAATAAAAGTAAAATGCTGCGTCTCGATTACTGTCCTTGAGTTTTAGAGTAGCAAACGAGCATGCAAAACACCTGATGTTAAGTAGTCGCAGCCATGGACATCCACGTACAACCACAAACATGACTGAAATCCTATCTGAGCTCGAACGTAGATACGTTGCTACTTCTCAGTACTAAGATGGTCGCCTCGCTTCAAAGTATTGTCGACAACCTTTGAGCGCCCTGTAGGCTAAGGCTCGAGAAAAAATCCGGCGGAAAAAACTCTCGACACTCCTTTATAAATCAAGTCAACAGCTCGTATACACTGTTGATACATTTTAACGTCGATGTTACAACGCAAGGTAGCGTTATCAACAAACAACGTCATTTACAACGCACAACCTAATTCTAATGAGTGGTGGCGTCAATTAGTCATATTTGCTGTGTAAACCCCGCGATGTGGTGTTGAGAAATTAAATTATACGAGCCGTGACGATATTCATTAAGGTGAATTGTCACGGCGTAAAAATTTGACTGGTTTTCTATGGACACGTGACGTACTTGTAATGGGGAAGTGACTCGTTATGATAATGATCGTTTGTATTATATTTATTAAGGACTAGCTTTTTTCTTTTTTTATGCGCCCTGCATTTTGAAAATTAAGCAAAAAGGTATTTTATTACTAACATACGTGGTAAATAAGAACGCTCTAAAACTCAATCTCTCTATACGCTCTGTCAATCTAGACCACATGACGCCTGAAACATGGACGATGTGAAACTGATGAAACTTTTTTATGTGAGAAGAGTAGCAAACGAGCATACAGACCACCTGATGTTAAGTACTCGCAGCCCATAGACATCCACGTACAACCACAACCACGAAACCCTATCTGTGCTCGAATGTAGATACGTAGCTACTCCTGACTAAGATGGTCGACTCGCTTCAAGGTGCAGCCGGCAACCGCACCTCTCTAACCGAAACACAAGTAATGCTTTACGGCAGATTATGAGGGCGGTAGTGGTACCTCCCCGGTAGAACCATAGTTCTCCCGACTTTGAAAAACAAACGGTCACCCATCCAACTTCAACCGCACTCGACATTGCTTAACTCTTAATTGTATAAGATTTACGCGTTACTATTCGCTCTTCAACCGTAGTTGCGAATATTATGTTACTACAGAAAACACAGTTTCTCAATTCTCTATATTTGAGTGAACTGAAACTCGGCGGTATCTCAGGGGATCGTCGTTCTCGCGGTGAGATGTAAATCAATATACCTACACCAGATTCGATTGCTTGTCACCTGTGCGTTACCGCAGGGCTTTATCCTTCTACGTTGTAGGTATTTACATTAACATCATTATAATATAGGCCTTTAAAATACAATTAACGCTATAACTGACTACCGAGAAGTAAAAACGTCATATAATTATTCCACTGCTCTTTAAATCATACTATACGCGTAACTTGCGAAACTTAAAAGGAATTACTTACTTATTTTTGATGAAGATTTTTATCATATTACTTACAAATACTACATACTACTTTATATACACTTATATACATTATTAGAATTCACCAAATTTACATGGAACCACACGTAAACATCCTCTTTCGAATACAAAAACAATAATCACAATCGGTGCATGGAATAAAGAATAATCGGTGAGAATACGTAAAAGTGTCGACGTAGAGCATTCGGCGACTCCGTTTACATGGAACCACATGTAAAATGCACCGTTTCGAATACAAAAAGAACTATCAAAATCGATTCAAAGAATAAGTAAAAAAATCAGTGAAGATAAGTAAAAAAATCGATATCAAAGAATCGATGACTCCATTTTAGAAATCGATTAAAATACGCATTAGACTTGTGCCTTGATTTTACGCCTAACAACACCGAGCTATAACATCCTCAGAACGATGGCCATCAATATTGATGGTAGAGTCGGAGGACAAAAAAAAATCAAGCCGACCTGACATGATAAATCGCTTTCCACGACATGTAATAGCTAACCCAATCCAATTCAAGTTATCGAGTTATCCTGTATTATTCATAAAGTGTCGATAGATCGCTCATATGTCATAGGTTTTATTTTCCATTGAATAGTACGTTTGGGTTTTAGTTTTCATTGAAGTCATATGGGCGTCTGCTCTTGAGGAATAAGATGGCTCAAAGAACTGAATTAGTCTCATTTTATATTAAACTATCGAACCGGTCCAGCTTTGCTAGGTTAATAAAGTTTATATTTACTTACGGTTGCGGGCTACACGGCGGGGCGAACATCTTAGTCCTCAGGAGTAGCAACGTATCTATATAAATCTATAATCTATCTAATATATCTCACATAAAAAAGTTACTTACAATTACAAATTACATTACCATTTATGCGTGCACCCGTCCAACACTAAAATACACGTAGATCTGTTTTCCCTCGTGCTAAATGGAGTATAACTTTAAAAACACGTACATAACCATTTGAATAAAATATTCTTACGTTCGTGTATGCATAAATTTCGTACCTTCGGGTTCATTCATAATACCCTTGAGTGTACGCGGTGGCACTAATTCTGCTGAATGAACTTGATATAAGCGGTACGGTCACGCGACGGTATAACCACTTTCCGAGTTCACTTGGGAGGCGTGAAAATATAGCTTGTTACTAGAAAAACAATTACCCAAATTTTGTTTGGGAAGTTTTTCGTCACAACTTCAATATAACTCGTGTACGGACAAATTACTTTTATTCTCCCCACATTTTGTATTTGTATGACAAGGATACTTTTTATTTTTATTACTAGCAGTTATTAACGTCACCTGTGATGACGACACCGAAATATAATACCTTTTTGGAAATGAAAAACAAAAAAGACTTAAATATTTTGGATTATAATAATATTGTATTTTTCTCAGTGATTTCATTTTTTAGAAAATAACATATGTATACCTATACCACTCGCCGATAATGTCGCTTTCAGTAAATTCGGTGATATTTTCGATGTGATCATTTTAAAAGTAAATTGAGTAGTTTGTGAGTTTGTCCGTAAAAAACAAACATACAAAGATAATTTTCTTTCTTCACAATATTAGTTTAGTTTGGAGGGTTTAGAATTAAATAGTTAAGAGTCGTTTAGTTATCTCTTTCGAAGATACAACTATACTTTTACTGGGGAAGTACTATCCACACCCTTATAATCCGCTGTTAACTTACACAGTTAATACTTACACTTACACTTTTATCTACACTCTTACATTACACTTCTAAGTGTGGAAACAGCTTTAGTCCTTAGGAATACCAACGCATCTACATACGTTTCCAAAATAGGACTTAGTCCTGCTTGGGCCTGGCTATGGTTTTACGTTAGCTGCATCTCAATATCAGGTAGCTTGTGCATTTGTTTGCTAAAAAACTTTTAACTAACGTCGAATTTGTTAGCCGAAGTCTGTTTCCATTACACTCGCGGTCACTTCAGCCGAGCGTTATTCCGAATACTTTTTCTGTTGATTTTTCGCGTAGTTTCACAGATGCGGCTCGAAACAGATCTGCGACTGTTTGTTCTTCTCTTTGTGGCAACTCCGCAATCGTGGAATCCAATCTCGGGATTTGCTTGTAGTGTTAAGTTTCGCCAAATTTCAAGGCTCGTAACACAATCTGTTTAAATTTGTTTACGGTTTAAGATAGCTTTGTGAATTTATCTTTATGTTTATAAGTTTGCGATGATGTATTGCATGCAGTCGTCACTCATAATTGTCATCTTTACCATGTAACAGTGATCAGTGTATTATGTTATATAATGGATACTCACGATTACCGATTTATTATTTTTAATGGCATGTTGCATGGGCGTGACCACGAGCCATGCAACTGGTTCGAAATATCGGCGATTAAAAATAAAAAATTATTAATCGTGAGTACCCGTTATATAAAATAATGTATGGATTCCGCGATAATGTCAGTTTAAAATCGTATAGTGATCAGTGTTTTAGTTAAATAAATAAAGCTTTCGCCCGCGAAAGACGCGGAAAGGCACGTGTTACATAAAGTGACAAAACTACTTTATTTGTTAACCGATTTAAATGAAAAAGCAGTAAATTTTAAGTGAAGCCCGTCACAATATAACTGACTGCATTCAAATCGGAACCGTTTTTGAGATTAGCGAGTACAAACATATAGATATACAGACATACAGACAAAATGAAAAAACATTGTCTTGCGTACATAAAGGCACTCCATTATTAATTTATGAACGCATCTGTGATCGACTTCAAGTGGGACTCTTGTTCTTTATGGATATCCGTTACAGATATCAAAGGGCGGCTGTGACTATTTACTATAAGGTGGACTGTGTGTTCGTTTGCTACATTTTGTATAAAACATATGTTAGGATGTTTGAAGTATATTTTTTACTGAATGGAAATAGTAAACGAGAACGCAGTCCACCTAATAGTGAGACAACATTGCTGTATGGACATCTGCAATCAGTTTCATAGGGAATACAAGTCCTGCTGGAAGTCGAACTTCGCTCCCTATTTTTATACTTTTAAAGAACAAATTTTAATAGGGCTTAACTGGAAATAAATCCTCTCAAATAAAAAACAATTTCGCAAATCTGTTAACAAATGAGGAAAGTTCTCCTAATACAAACGTTAAAAATACAGCTAAATCTACACCTTATTTTTAAAGTAATTCAAACTTCTAAGCCTATCTTCAATAACACGCTGATTACTAAGAAATCGATATTAATATTACTTAATCGCTAAACAGGTTATAAGTGATGAAGTTTTTCGACAATAAACATAAATAATCGAGAACGTATCTCTTTTTGGAATCGATTAAAAATAATCTACGTCTATTTTCAATTAAAACGTAGATTAGTTAGAAATCGATATTGACATAAGTTAATCGCTGGGGCCGTCACTAAGTTATTCCATGTTTAAGTTTCTATAATTTCCTTTGGGGTTAAGAACGGGATCTGTTTGATGATAGCCACCGGCTGAATTATTAACCCGTCCTCGATACGGGGTCACTTCGACCCCGATGTAGGAATACTATGCACAATACCAGTATACGATTGTAAACTAATATCATCGCGGAGTTTATAGACTTGTACTATGTAACACTTACTCGATTAACGCTTTTTAATTGACGATATTTCTAACTACATGCATGGCTCGTGGTAACGGCTAAGCCGGGCTAATTGTCTAAGTGCCATCTTAGAATCTAGACAAAAAGACTCATCTATTTACGATTTCATGTAAGACTATTTTTTATTTTTGAGGTTTGCTTTCGACGTTCATAGAGTGCAGATAATAGATAACATGAGTAGTAGTATTCAGAGAATACGTAACACGACCAGTAGTACTCAAAGAATACATAACATTATTAGAAGTATTCTATAAAATAACAGCTCGTATTCGACTACCGGCGAACTGATAAAACTCGTTTCGAAAACAAATGTTTATAATTTGAATATCTACGTTTACGACGTTATATCCATATTATGTGCTGTTAACATCAAAACTTGGTACAATAGTTCATTTTATGAAATTGCGTCTCTGGTATTACAACTTTTATAGACATTGCGAATATGATATCACCGTGAGATTTAATATCTCAAAGGAATTTCTTTTGAGATAAGAAATCGATCTTATAGAATAACTAGATCATTTCCACGGTTTTCCTCGCGTTGAAGCCCTTAAATAAATATCAAAAATCCTAAATAACAAATATACAAAAAATCAAAACAGCTGAAACATTAGTCTATAAATTTTAATTTGAAGGCTTTGAAGTACCTACATTTTCTAACAATTATGTTCGCCAAAATGACGGCACGTAGCTCAGCATACATTGTCATCCAAAATAGGGGTATATATCAAATTTCAGGTCATTTGGTTAAAGATAGATTGAACATCCAGTTGCAAGATTCCACCTGGACAAACATACATACATTGAAAGTTAAATAAAAGCTTGTAATGCTTTTATGTGAAAAGAGTAGCAAACGAGCATGCAAACCACTTCATGTTAAATAGTCGCAGCCCAGTGGATGTCTCCACGTACAACCACAAACACGACTGAAATCCTTTCTCGAACTCCAACGTAGATGCGTTACTCCTCTTGAGGACTAAGATGGTCGCCTCGCTTCAATGTGTACCTGCAACCGCATCTCGAATCGAAACAAAAGTAATGCTTTACGGCGAATAATGAAGGCGGGGGTTGTATTTCCCCGGTCGAACTATATTTCTCCCAGCAGCTTATAAAAATACGATATTCCGTTTACATTTTTATTCCGCAATGTATACCGAAATAATTTTTACTTTTATTTTCGTTGCAATAATTTAAACGTTATTCGATATTCACAAAGTGAATGCTACGTTTTTTAACCCTAAATACGAGGTCGGCAAGCGTAACTCTATTCATGCATATTTTATTAAAATGATCTGCTGTTTTAGAAAATTTCAAACTTCAATTTCGTTACACCGTGTATCTGTGAAACCAAACATTTCAGTATGTAAATCAATTTACTAGCGATGTTCAAAAGATGCTTATTAATTTTTTACGTGATTTACTTACGTATGCTTTTACAAATTTAATATTGAATGTTTTTTTTATGAATGAGTAAGAAACGGGCATGCAGGCCACCTGATGTTAAGTGGTCACTACAGCTCATGGACAACCACGTCCAATCTCGAATAGAATAAAAGGTCTATTTAAGGATGGACGCGGTTGCATTACAACTCTTGAGGACTGAGATGATCGCCTCCAATAATATGTATACGGCAACTAGACCTCCCCAACTGAAAAACAATCGACTTCATGTATTGTTTTTCAGTTGTTTTACGGCGTTACTTTATGCTGCTTTACGGCGGGTTATGAGGGTGGAGGTGGTGCCGCACCGGGCGAGCTCTAACGGCTCACTTTTAAATATTTTGTGATGCATAGAAGAAAGATAATATTATAGTTTTAAACTAATATCATCGCGGAATTAATAGACTTTATTATGTAACGAGTAATCGAAATTAACGATTTTACCTTAAAGTTATGATTTTTAACTAATATCGTCGCGGTATTTGTACATTTTGCTATGTAACGGGTAGTCACAATTAACGATTTTAGTTACCGATATTTCCAACCAGTCGCATGACTCATAATCACGGCTATACTGCAATAACCTGTGATTATGAGCCATGCAACTGGATTGAAATATTGGCAATTCAAAATCGTTAATAGTAAGTACCCGTTACATAATAAAAAGATATAGGATAGTTTAGTTGTGACCACAAGTCATCCAACTGATTCGGAATATCGGCAACTAAAAATCATTAATCGTCTTTACCCCTTACACAGTAAAAAGATAAAGTTGTCGAATTATATGCTACGTTAATATAAAAGTTAGTATCAAACTTTTATTAACAAATAAATATTTGAGCAATTATCATGAAATAAAAATAAAATAAAACTAGAAAGTTTTATTTTTTCGTATACGAAGACAAACAAACCGACAAGCGGACACACAAATAGGCGGAAGTGGCGAACCCATAAGAGATTTTAACTTATTTTGACCGTTTGCGTACATCTACGTGAACTTTAACGACCTGAGAATAACATGAGCTACAGTCAGGCTACAACTATGTATTAGAATTGTACAATATTTATAAAAGTAATAACACTTAACGTCATATTTTGTAGAATGACATTGATCGACCATTTTTATTATTTTTCCCCGTTGTCCTCAGACTAAAGTGCGTGTACTCATCCTTCTCAATTGGAGAGGACGAACGTGCCCCATTATGAGGACGCCCCATTATTACTTTGACCTAATGCGGTCACGTGACTTTGGAAAAACAGTTTCTTGGAGCAAACGGAGAAACATTTTCAAATAATAAGTATAGGTAACACCCTATAAGTGATTAATTTTAACAGTATTTTTAATATGTAACTTGTACTCACGATTAGCAATTTAATTGACGATATTATGAGCAAGTAAAGGTGGGACCAGTATTAAAGGTGGGAGACCTATAGTACCACCGCTGCCCTCATAATCTGCCGTAAAGCATTACTTGTGTTTCGGTTGGAGAGGTGCGATTGCCGGCTACACTTTGAAGCGAGGCGCTCAGATAGGATTTCGGTCGTGTTTTTGGTTGTACGTGGATGTCTATGGGCTGCGACTACTTACCATCAGGTGATTTGCATGGTCGTTTGCTACTCTTCCCACATAATAAGGAGTAGCAACGTATCTACGTTCGAGCTTAGAAAGGATTTCAGTCGTATTTGTGATTGTACTTGGCTGTCTATGGGCTGCGACTACTTAACATCAGGTGGTTTGCATGCTTTTTCGCTATTCTTCTTACATAAAAAAGAAGAATATGTGTCGTATCGTGTTCTTATTCATTTCGATTATGAATTCCGCAAATCAATTCAGTTGCGGCATTGATCGAGCACTCAAGCAGAGAGGTCGACCCAGTTCCAAGACATAATCATATAACGTATCATATGAAGTACTTGTTATCCATGTCTATAGCATATGCGCATATGCAATGTTTCCTTCTAAATTCAGTTTGAATTCAAATAAATTGTCTTTATTCGAAATCAATATACATACATATCGCTACTTTAAAACAAAAGGGTCACAAATCAAAAACATTCAAAATCCTTTTTATTGGTAAAAATTCAATAGTTGTTAGACGTTTAATTTATCGTGTGTTATGTATTTTAATTGATTAATATTAAAAAACTGTATTTAATTCAAAACTGTGTTTATTTTTAGGTTCATAACCCAAAAAGTGTAAAGAATTTGGTAAAAT
>DWON01003107.1:0-18791 GCA_018251015.1 Phocides pigmalion okeechobee
CCGGCAACCACACCTCGACAACCGAAACACAATACATGAAGAACATGTTGCTTTACGGCGGGTTATGAGGGTGGCGGTCGTCCCCGGGCGAGCTCTATCGGCTCTGCCACCTTCTAAACTTAAATATCATTATTAAATGTTCAATAAAACATTTATCTAATTTTAGTTTCAACAACAAATTTAACATCAAATGAGTGTCCTGATAAGGAAAACCAGATATCTAAGGAAGTAAATGAGACCAGTACCAAGAAGCAAGTTAATTATCCGTTCTCTGTGTCAGTACAGAGGAAGGCTTCTCATTACGTGTCTGGTGCTTTAGTGGATAAGCAATGGGTACTGACTTCTGCGAGCGAGTTCTATAGGTAAGTTGGTTCCGCTGTTGTTTGTCGGTTCACTTTTCCGAGAGGGCGTTTCATAGTGGATGGCCAAATGGAAGGTAAGACTGACTGTAACAATGGTTACAGTGAGACTGAATATTGAATAATAAAGAGAGGTGGGAGAACTATAGTTCAACCGGGGAGGTACCGCTGTTCTCATAATCCGCCGTAAAGCATTACTTGTGTTTCGGTTGGAGAGGTGCGGTGGCCGGCTACACTTTGAAGCGAGGCGACCATCTTAGTCCTCAGAAGTAGCAACGCATCTATATTCGGGTTCAGATAGGATTTCAGTCATATTTGTGATTGTACATGGATGTCTATGGGCTGCGACTCACCATAAGGTGGTTTGCATGCTCGTTTACTATTCGTCTCACAAAAAAACATGGGGAATTACAACGAATAGGTTAGTATTATTTGTTTTCGTGAAAACAGTACTCTATTTTTTAGCCACAGATCCCTGAAAAATTGTTTCACTTTACTTATTTTTTTCTTAAACTACTGTGTGAGTGATAGAATGAAATTGAATCTACTGGAACAGACAGACGCAGTAAGCCACCCGGAGGCACAAAATATAAATATTTATCTACGAATTAGCGTTTTTTGATAGCAATCTGAGTAATTGGCCACTATGCTGAATGATTGTAAATGGATCGTTCCTACAAGCTAACACGCTTACTACTGAAATTAGTTTCATAAATTATATCAGCACATTTGCGACGATGTGAAAATCAGAGCATAATATCGGTACCTCGGGGCCCAAAGGGCGTAAGCACCAAAGCTCAATTTTAGAAGAGAGCCATAAAACTAAAAAAATAAAATATTTTCGACATAACTTAAAAATATTTCCATGTAAAATATTACACGTAAGAACATTTGTATCATCTACGGTGTCGTTTACTACCATCATGTTTATGATGATTATGATTGCTGTTATACACAAAAACTAAAAAAAATCTTTTTTATTTTCTACAAAAAACATAGGGTCGCAAATGCATTTTTTGGCGAATAGAAAGACTTTAAATATACTGATCGACAGAGGAGAAAAAAATAACTAGGGCTGGATTGAAAAGTCAATTTCGCCAAAATGGCGGTTACGCCCTTTGAGCCCCGAGGTATCGATATTGAAAAGGTCAAAATCTGCTAGTAGGCTTATGTCAAACATGAATTATACGAATGTAATCATCGTTGTTTTGGTAGGTAATAGTATTACTATACCTATTTGCTGTGAGAGTGTTATATTGTGACTAACACGAACAAGAAATGAAGATATCTGAAGAATCTATGAAGATATTAACCAATACCGGGAGAAACCCCAAAAAGCTTACCTCAGGTGAGAACCCAAAAAGTTGTACAAATGAGGGCTTAATAGAAATAACTCATGTAGGTTTATACCAGGGTTAGTCAGAATACAGCAGCGCTTGAAACTAAACTAAATGCTAAATAAGGCAGTACCCACGAATTGATCTACCATCTTATTATGAATGCGACTAAGTGAGAAAACTTATGAAGGCACACCTAATATGTGTCTTATCATTCACGCTTCTATAAGACGGAAATGGGTGTGGCGCTGGTACCTCCTTAAAGGGATCATAAAGAGTTATATCGTCTTCATTTCCTTATTACTTATTTAATGTCATAAGAACTGATTCAAAGTCAACAACCTTTATAATAACTATTGCTAGGTTCAGAATATACTATAAAATACTACGTATTGCTACCAGTAAATTGTAGGCATTTATGAATGAGAATGTTTAGTAATCATATACCATTTTCCGCCGGCCCGTGTCAACCTAAATTAAGGTTGCCCATCAGGATTTAGCAAAAAACTATTATATATTTTACATTTTTAGCTATGATTGAGAAAGGACTTTTCTTTGATTTTATCGTCTTTGTATAGGTATGATACGGTTTGAGGTACCATCGGGGAGGTACCACCGCCATAGTCATTTCTGGCATGAAACAATTTTTACGTTTGGAAGCTATTGTTGACGGTTCAGCTACAACTGAAGCGACCATTTAAATTATTAGAAGTATCCACTGACACAGGTATCCACTGACACAGGTAGTTTCCATCAAGTAGACTGCATGCTCGTTTGTTGCTTCAATTTGATCAATTCATTTGATTTGAAAACTATCAATTTAAGCTTTTGGATGGAATAATATTTTGGAGTACAATAAAGTCTATCTCAAAACGCTAACTGACTGAGAACAATAAAGTCATTAAATATAGCTAAAAAAATCTTAATGATTTGTATTCATCCAATTTGTTACTTAATACATTTTTATTTTGTATTAATTATTTTTTGTCTGTACCCTGTACAATTTATATATTATCCCCGAAATCTTTAATTGTGGAGTTGACAACCCTGACCCTACCTCGAGCCTCGGGCACTGTACTACTATTGTTTAAGTATTTTACTACGCTTTGGCTTACTACATTGGAGATACTATCCTTTATTTGTAGATTTCATTCTATCGTTACAATATATACAATGATTTTATGATTAAATAGACCCATTGATTTGAGCTGTCTGTAAACCTTTCGATGACCCATTGCTAAACAGAGATCTTTCTACAAAATTTGATGTTTATGTACTTCACCACGTTGTTCGATGGGGATTAGTGGTATAGGAACCTCTCGATCTAGGAACCTAGGAAAGTCTACTAACCTGCACTTTTAATATTAAGTTAAGTTTAACCGCGCCATTACAGTTGTCATTCATATTCTGACACCCGTACCGAGTAAGTAAGTAGCGCAAAGTGGTAAAATCATCACCACCACATCTATTTCTATCGCAAAGCTCACTCGCCGTTTGGTAAAAGGGAGTAGTAGCTGACGTACATATAACTAAGGCGACCACCTTAGACCTCAGGAGTAGTTTATGGAGTTGATTACAGATGTCCATAGGCGGCTGAGACCACTTATCCTCAAGTTTACTGCATGTTAGTTTACTACTGCCATTTCACAAACAGAAATCACCTTTTAAAAATATATCTTTTATTTATAAACCAAACTAAAATACGCATTGAAACATCTAAACAAAAACTAAGACAAAAATGTAGTATTAAATCGATAATCAATAATAAATTGATAATAGAAAATGTGGTAACAAGTTTTTGCTTGGTGGAATAAATTATCAAATGCTATTGTGGTAGTCACAGATGTTTTGCATCATTAGATAGTTTTGTTGTTACTTTCAACCTCTATTTTCATTATAGTCATACAGATAGAAATCATATTAATATTTTGTAAGTTGCTAGTACCGGAAAGCGCAGGGTAGGACGACTCCCCACTAGGTGAAAGGACGACCTCATAAGGGTCGCAGAAGTTCGTTGGGCGCGGACCGCACAGAATAGGTCGCGCTGGAGATCTATGTCCACAAATGGACGTGAAAAGGCTGAGATGATGATGATGAAGTTGGTAGTATACAGTTCGATCGGGAAGTACATGTTTCCGGCAACTACACCACTATAATCGAAACAGAAGTAATACTTTAAGGCGGATAATGAGGACGGCGGTGGTAAAGGTTGCCTGAAGCACGTATGTACGCACAAAATGTAGCCACTAATGGTCATTCAACCAAATTCCAACCGCGCTCGGCGTTGCTTAAATTTGTCCATCGTTTAAAATTGACACAAGTCTCTACCCTTTTCACGCTACAATATAGAATCATCTCTACAATATAATAATCCTCTGAAATATCAATATTTCCGATGACGAATTTGCAATATCTGAAAGGACGAAATTATATTTAAATCCGGATTCCAAATAATTAAGGCTATTAAATTCCTTCCCATTGCAAAATCTAATGAATACTATCGTTGTATTCAATTGCAGTCATCGGCCACCTGTTATGACGAACCCCAAAATAACAAGAAGACATATATATTGCTTAATACATATATTATATACAGAACTATTTAATATGAAAAAAGTGTTGTAGACTAGGACTTTTGTCCTACTACGAGTCTACAACTACACTTAATGAACTACAACTTAATGAGAACAAAAGTTACAAAGCCACTTACAATGACCACTTATCGTTATAGTCGACTGCATGGTCTTTTGCCGTTTCAATTTAATTTAAACGCATCTCAAACCGCGGGGCACACTATATTGAAAAAAAAACACTTATAACGGTTCATGTTAGTGTTGATAAATAAAATAAACAATGTGGATAATTACAAGGTTGTACAACCGTGGGGTGCAACAGGGAATGTACCATCGTCTCACCCATTTCTGCGTTTCGGTGACGAAGACAACCATCTTAGCTGTCAAAAGGAGCAAAGATCGACTTTAAGTAGGACTTTTGTACTCATTAAATTACAAAGTCGCTCCCATTTCTTGCGTTTCGGTAGCGGTGACAACTTAGTTGTGAAAAGATGCATAGATCGGCTTCTAGTAGGACTTTTGTTCTCATAAAGTTACAAAGCCATGTACCATCAGGTGGACTGCATGCTCATTTGTTGCGATTGAATTTAAAAAAGCAAAAATTAAATGCTTTGTTTAACAGTACATATGATGACATATTCATTGACAGACCGCCACGCGGACGTTTTCATACACTGCGGTAACAAAACATTTTATCGACAGCCCGGTAATGTAAATCATCCGGTGGTTTAACTCTCATAGCGAAGTAATCATGAGTTGGAAGTGGCTTAATAACAAGAGCTGCAAATCGAACTTCATATTTGTGGCTTTCATCCAGATTCAACTGTCAATTGCATACGCAAACATTTTTTGATTATTTACATATCAAGCATCTCCATTTTCTTTAACCATTTGATGTTATTGTATAAGACTACTTGCCTACTTACGTACTTATAATATTTACTGTATTTTATATCGTAAATATTTTATATATAATTCTATGCATTGTTATTTGATTACACTTTGACTTATATGACTACATTAATAAGGTAACGTTCAATTTTTTTGTTGTTGTCAAAATTTCGACAACAATTATCATGGGAGCAGTAAAACAGTTTAAATACGATTTTAAGTATTAGAGGTACTTTATACACACAAGTTAATGATTAGAATCCCAAGCTTCAACTCTATTATTTCTCTACAAGAATTTTTTTATTACTTTATATTCATATTTTAAAAAGTGGAATGTGGAGAACTAAATTGTACCAAAATATATTACCTACAGCACCTTACGATTCTTACGAGAACCTTTTTCTAGAAATAGATTAAATCTTCCAAACAGTGCCCTTTTCCTTTTCCTCCAAGTATTGAATCATACCTCAGGAGTAATTCATGAAATACCAACAGTGCAATACACGAACATGCGTCAAAAATAATTTGGTGTCAATAACAAACTTTAAATATAACCAATCAATTCAGATTTGTTTACAGTTTTTTATTGACTGTGGAAGCAAATAAAAATTAAGTGATTAGTTTAACTTTTATTTGTTCATTTAAAGCTAACATATATTCAAGTAATAGCATATCGTAATGTAAAATGTGAAAATGTTTCATACAGCATTAAACCGCGTCATAAATTACTACGATTCGTCGTCTTTTGTGTCGATAATATCCATATTATTTTATAAAATTGTAAAACGTGTTTTTATATCGATATTATATTTTGGCACTACATAGATATTCTATTAAACGTCTAGGCCAATCCAAATATAAGACTACTTGGTTTAACCCAGTTCTGCTCAAATCACAACATGCAAGCCTCATGGAGTTCCCATTCATTCGCAGCTAATAAAAAAATCTCAAATTCACCAATCATTTATTAAAAAATGTTGTTTTTAGGTACCAGTTATATTAAATCACGGATGTAAAATTATGGTGTACTGCTTTTAGAATAAATACTTAATGTTGATGTTATTGTAAAAATTAACTTAATGAAAAAGCAATAGGAGTAATAATATCTGTTTTACCTATAATTTATTTTTCCTCATTTCGCAGACTGATATTAAGTTTCACCGGCCTGTTAGCCCACGTAAAATAACAACTTTTATATCGTGACAAACGCATTTTAATGCAACTTTTTAAAAGTCGACTTAATTCTAAATAATTTGTAGACAAAAATAATAAACATCCTTTTAAATTATGCATAATTTTAATTTTCTTTTGACAAGCAAGTTGACTTGACTAACTCTGTAGTCACCTTATAAAATCCATAATAGCCATTATTATTATATTTTCTTATTTATACTTTTAGGTACAGGCCCGTGTACAACTCTAACTTGAACTATCCTGATTAAATCCATTTATAGTCTAAGTAGCTAAAGTATGTACCATTTCATGTTTACATCACTATTACCTATTCATCTGAAGGTGATAGAGCCATTATAGCTCGCCCGGGGCGGCACCAACGCCACCCTCATAACAAGCCGTAAAGCAACATGTTCTTCATGTGTTGTGTTTCAGTTTGAGAGGTGTGGTTGGCCGATACACATTATTGAAGGCGACCATATTAGTCCTCAAGAGTAGGAACGCATCCTCGTCCATCCTTAAATTGAACTTCTGTTCTATTTAAGATTGGACGTGGTTTTCCATGCGCTGCAGTGACCACTTAACATCAGGTGACCTGCATGCCCGTTTCTTACTCTTACATAATAAAAAAACACAGACCTAACATCAAATCACTTACATGAAAAAAAATAAGTCAGGTGTTCTACCTAAATTATTACCTGTGCGTTACTACCGCTGAAATGTAAAGTAAGAACGTTTCACGAAAGTGTAGGTATGTGCTACATCATTCTAAAACATCAACCGTAATTTTCCTATAAGAAATTCATAGATTTCACAACGCACATGAACGACTAAACAATATCTTTAATTATAATGTACAAAATATGGCAAAAATATGTTAAAAACATAAAAAATACACATAAGCTAGTTTCACTACTTTTTTTGCACAATACAATAAGTTATTTGCTTATAATACAATAAATTATATGTGACCTGAATACTTAATGGGTAATAAAAAACGATATTTATTTATTCCACTAGGTGCACAAAAAATAAGCCTAATTTTATTGAAACTCACCTCCGTTACTTGATAAATATTTACATACCTATCGCTTAAATTATGTATAAAATGCTAAAGATTTATAATAGCATAGAAAAAAATATCAGCTTCAAAAGTTATAAAGTTATCAAAAGTGTAAAGTGCAAACTTTTAATGTTTTTATAATACTGTTACATGAGAATCTAATTTGTTAAGAAATTCGCAACCAAAAATTAATAACATATGATAATTACGAAAACAATGCTAAAAATTAAAATATATTTCCCACCACAAAACCATAAGACTTTAAGAGTAAACATTCTAAAGAGGTCTAAAAAAGCTACTTACAATATTAAAACATACAGTTAAACGAAAAAATTAAGATATTCTGTTAAAATAAAACATTCAAACTTCTAAAAGTGCAACAAATCTACTAAAATAAAAATGAAATGTTACAGGATCGAGTGTCTACTGCTAACTACTCACCCACTTTTTTATGTATTCCGTCCGACGAATAACGAGATCCAAGCCGCAACTTCAGTATTCTCAACGAAAATTGCAATTGTAAAATCTTGAACTCGGATACATATTCGATAAAACACCGTCAAAGTTTGTAAAACCACTTGGATTTGATGAAACAAAATAAAATAGACGTTCGTATTTACTTAAAAAGTCAGTCACTACAGTCCTTTATTTGTTTGTTAAATTATTAGTTTTAATTTTCAAAAAGATCGTAGCTGAGGGCGGGCGGCCGTACATCTGCGGCGCGGTAGCCGATACGAGTGACACGCGACGCAGTCTCACTACGGACTGAACCGTTCGCGCTCCAACGTGAGACTCCGGTATCAGAAGTTCGACGGGACGGTCGGCCCGGCATCGCGTAGGCGGCGTATTCACTGAGCCACTCTACCGCTAAGTACCAAGTCTTAAGGAAAGAATTAAGACACTACGCCTCCATGTTTACGTTCATCCGTGACCACACATGTAAACCGGATTAGACGCCACATATTTAAAATAATTTTCGTGAAAATATTTTCTTCTTTCTTAAGGAAAACGTAATCTTCATAATAAAAAACGACGAGTGGGGAAGACTGCGGTTTCATTGGTTGAATTTCCCCGCCCAAAGCCAATAGCGCGTGAAGGAGGAGTCGCAGCAATTGCTACGAAATTCGGCGAGACGTGTCGCTTCCTTTATAATTTCATGTGTAAAACTTATGAAACTTACAATCACATAAAATGTGATGCGATCTTTAGATACGAAAAGCCTCGAGCGTATCGTATCGTAGGCGACTGATGTCTGGCTTTTCTGCGATTTCTAGTCTACTGTTCTCGGAATCACAAACGTTTTCCGAGAAACAGGAATAAGTACCTTAACATAATATCCATTCATTATCTATAGACGGTATCGATACTCTGTTCAATGAAATGTAATATACTATTCTAATTTTTTTATAATTTCTTAACTTTTTAAATTTTTTACATTCGTAAATTATACTGTATGTGAATATTGTTTTATGTTAGCCAATTTCATCTCATACAAATACGCTTCTCGGGCTCACACATGAAGACAGAATAATCTGTACATTATATACTTACTCTTATTATTGTAGATCCAAAAATCGTGTATAGAAAGTATGCTATGCATAATATGCTATGTATTCTATGCATAAGCATTTTTTTTAAATTTTAGCAAAATAGAAGACGTTACTAAATTGAAATAAAAATCAGATATCGATGTAAAAGGATATCTATCATTTTCCTACGAAAACAAAAATTAATCCTTAGCTGGCTGACATATAATTCGCCTGATGTGACGCGGTGTTTGCCTCCCATGGATATTCTTAAGAAAATCCAAATAAAACTTCTTGCTATCAATAAGACCTAAGCATAAATTATGGATACATCTGGATCTGGCTGCCTTTCACACTTCGGCTTGTGCGTTAATTTCTACCACGGGCAAGATATGGGACAAACTTTCTCCGGAGGTTTCCCCTGAACGTAATATCAGGAGGCTCAGATAGGTATAGGAGAACTCTGCTACAAAGTTGGTGATGCTGGTGACACCTCTGGTGTTGCAAATGTCCATAGGCGATGATGATTGCTTTCCATCAGGTCGCCCGTCTGCGTTTTGGTTCGGCTTATCCATGTAAAAAAAAAAAACAAATAATTTGGCCTAAATAATTTAAAATATGTTTTTTTTTTTTTATTATAATATGTACCGGGCTGACGATTAATGTTTTTTTACTTTTGATTGCCGGTATTTCCAACAAATTGCATGGCTCGTGGTGACGATGTAACGGAGGTGGCGGAGGAAATTGTTGACAGATGCTAGTCGTAGATTAATCGATCTATCCTACGTCTAGTTTGTTTTTCATTTTTGGGTTCCACAGTTCCATCCACACCACACTAACTGTATCTTTACGCACTGAGTTTTGCACTATTTGTGACTTACATAAATCAAAATAGGGTTTCTGTTTTACCAAGCCCTGCAAAACTGGATACAGAAATATCATATAGGTCATAATGACCATCAGGCTTTCACTGCTTTTATTACACAAAGAAAATGTTCTTTATTTTTCTGTTCTAAAGGTGACACCCTCATAATCCGCCGTAAAGCAACATGTTCTTCATGTATTGTGTTTCGGTTGGGGAGGTGTGGTTGCCGGATGCACATTATTGGAGGCGACCATCTTAGTCCTCAAGAGTAGGAACGCATCCGCGTCCACCCATTAATAGAACTTCTGTTCTTTTTGAGATTGGACGTGGTTGTCCATGGACTGAAGTGACCACTTAGCATCAGGTGGCCTGCAAGCCCGTTTCTTACTCTATCACAACAAAAAAAAATACATATTATGAAGGTGATAGAATAATTGTGAATTTGACCTCAGACGTACTACCACAAGAGCTATGTATATTATTTTAATGTCAAATTAAAACATTTTATCTTTGGAATCCAAGTGCCAATTTTTTTAAACAATAAGATCAACGCTTATGGTTACATTTAATCGTAGACGCTTATATTTA
The DNA here is from genome assembly GCA_018251015.1 of Phocides pigmalion okeechobee. NCBI lineage: Eukaryota > Metazoa > Arthropoda > Insecta > Lepidoptera > Hesperiidae > Phocides > Phocides pigmalion. Next base: position 10,376 of record DWON01003107.1, read on the forward strand.
AACGTAGACGGACACAAAGACCTAGAATAGATATTATGTTTCACTATTTAGATATCTGCTTGCCCAGGGAACGAATACAGAAACTATACGGAACTGTGTAGTGGACAGGTGACAGTCGCGCCGCTTTAGCTGTAGGTGAAGTATCATTTACATCTATTTAACATTAATGAAGCATGAAAACAATAAATGAAATTTGTCTAAAACCTGTTGCTTTGTTAGTTCACATTTCTAACATCATATATGTTAAAATTAATTATAATAAAAGCTTAACCTTAACGATCTAAACGAACGTGCCCATGCAGCATGGTTCCAAGATAGCTAGCTACATTCCCGCATTAAATAGCATTCAAAATTCTCTGATCATGATATGAAACAGCCCTCTTGTCACCAGAGGCGTGGATCAAACGAATTGTTCGATTTTTTTAAACACTGATCCCACGGACCAAAGATTTCAAAGCCAAGCGGAACAAAAACGTAATCAGCCAATGGCCAAGGTAGCGACGCATGCTGCATCCAAGGACACTCCCCCGCTCCCAAGAAATTAGTGTCAGACCATCCGGCCGCTTGTCATTATCATGTACTATCCTCACTGGTTCTAAAACCGAAGGGATATCGAGGTTAGCAAGCGTCCGTTTAATGACGTCGTTAACAGAGCCGTGGCGGAAAAATCTGCCAGCACTACGCTGACAAAAGAGACCGTTAAGTCCGGCCTTATTCACGACGCTGCCGCATAGACACCGACGGCGAACAACAATCGCAGTACCCAATCAGAGATCGACGGCAACACGGAAGCTGCCACTGTCGAACAGAGCTCCGAGGTTGGCAGATGGAAGGGCGTTCAGAAATCGCCCCGACTCGGGTTCTACAATAAATCGGTTAAGTACAATAAAAGCATAGCCTAAACAGGATTCTTGTATTTCTGGAAGCTTCGTGCACAAATATTTTATTTTACTGTAAAGTATTTAATACACTTAATGAACGTCAAGGATACAGTGGCAAAGTTTGACCGGGAGAAAAAAGCCGGCAGAAAAGCATACCTTGGATTGGCGTTTTATTTCGGGATCATTATTATATAGTCATTGTCGCTAGTCAGTACATAGTTAAGGGTTTATCTCGCCAGCGTCGAATTCATTTATCACAAGTTAGCACCAATCTATACAATGCTCATTTTACTTATCAGTAAGTTTGTGGGCACATTTCTCAAACAACGCTTACGATGAGGTGTACTATTCGAACATTTTCTACCGTAATCGCGGTTGGTTTCAAAATAACACCGCGTTAGTAAATTGTACTGTAGTTTTATTATAATTATTTTATTGTAATTTTATTGTAGTTAGTACTTTTGACACTTTACTAATTGTGCCGAAATCGATAAAGGTAACATTGCATACGTTTTATTTCGTTTAATTGTAACTTACTGCTTTTTATCTTGCAGGAATAATCCTTTGTCTGCAGTTTCCTGAGTTTCTTTCGTGTAGATATTTCTTTTGTCTGAAGTTGATCTGTTCTTCGGCCAAGCCAAGACATTTTGTTCATTTTTTATATTGCTTATTCATATATCGCTCATGTAGTAATATATTGGCACATTTACAAATAATGTTTAAATATGTTTATGTTGCCTAGCTGTTTAATAGTTTATAATTTATGTGCAGAAAGGAAAAATGGTATACCACTAGTTTTGTAATGAAATGAAGACGTTTAATATTGTTTTTAAAATAAAATCATTATTTCATTCAAAAATTCTAGATTTTACAGAAAAAAGAATCAAATATTGATTCTTTATTCTGTAAAATTCGCGATTTTTAGATGTACCAATATATTGCTACATAAACGATATATAGGTTTGCATCGATATCGGTATATATAGTTTGTTATGTTTGTATGTATATACATACATTCATAACAGATTATATATCGACTCCTCCTACGTATTCTATCGTAACCCACAAAAGTGCGTTTTTGGGTGTTTTCTAAAAATCATATAATGAATACATGTACAAGTTCTACGATTAAAAATAGAGCCCAGATTCTATGTGATTTGGCTATACATAAGAATAAAGTCCAGGAATTTGATGAAAAATTTAGCAGAATAAAAACGCAATGCATAAATAATATTAATAATAAGACGAATTCCCTTTATTTTTATTCTCAAGAGATTCAAGGTATGCTAAGCAATTTATAATTTTTAGTTAGTTTTTGTTACTTCCGTTTCATAGTTAAATGAAATAGTGTATGAATTACATACGAAAGATTATGTCGTTCATAGTACATCGTAATACATACGATATTTCACGTGGCTCTAGAAATCACAAAATAGGATCGTAAGATTATTTACTATAACTTACGACGCTCTCGTGCTTAACACATTTATTTTGTGTCACTTAAAATTACACACATGGACATGGTATAGACATACGATAAATAGTCATTTTAATTTTCAATTTTAGAGTCCCCTTTACCAGAAAACTTTGATGAAACCGAGATAAATGCCTTATTTAACATCCTAGGAGATTATATTTTTATACCTACGTCCAATAGAAATACAAATATTGAGCAATACAATGATGGGCTTAAAAACTACTCAGGTAACCGACTATTCGGCAGTTTTATTGATGCATTTAAGATTATTTTATGCATAAATACATAATACAAGTGTTAAAACTGTAATCATATTTTATTATGGAAGAGATATGATGTTGAAAATCTGCATAGCTCTGAAACATCTCACCCCTCACTAAATTCTAGTATAAATCATGTAAATTATGAGTGCGATAACCATTTTTTCCTTAGTTTATAGAAATGGAAAATGTTGTTATTTAGAGACATTATTTTACGCACTTTTGGATATTTTGAAACTGTGATATATCCCAGGTACACTATTATCATGCATCTCTAATAATTCCGCTCCTGCGAAATTACCCAGAGCATCTAGGGCAAATACGTTCGAATTTGTATATTCCTACACAAAGTTACGTCAAAACGCGCCTCTCAACCGAATTGTACGTAATTTTAGAAGCTTGTCAAATCGCATCGATGTCGATGTATTTGCTCCCGATATTCGTAGCTTTAAACGTTCACTTATAAAGGACGACATTGTGAATTTGTAATTATTGTTAATCACTCTATTAATGTTTTTATTTTATCTGCATGTGACTTCAAAATTTAATTTCTAATTATAATAATATGAAAATAGTGTACAATTAATTATTACACATTTAATACATAAATAATTTACATTGCTTTTTTATCATTTACTATTTTGTTTCTCAATCATTGTATTTTATAAATTTGTATTTTTACTTTTGAACTTGTTATATAATCAATTCTAGTTTAAACATATATGTAACTCGCTGTTGTTAATTTCTTGCAGTCCTCGCCTGTAATTGTAATGGCACTCACTCTTTATAAACTGTTACTCTATACTTCTTGTTTGTATTAGTGTACATTATGTTGGCGTTCGAATAAATAAATAAATAAATAAGTAACTTTTCTTAGCAACAACATAAACAAAAAAGTGTTAAAGTATTTACCTATATATATAATTTCGCTTTTTACTGCTTATCATGTAATACTTTTTTATGTCGTTGCAAAGAATAGGGTATGCTGTGTATATATACTATTCACTGAATACCAGTGATTTAAAATCTGAACGTCAGTTTGAGAGACCCGAGTCTTAAGCACTACGCTATAACTGTTTTTACAATACAATATCGTCACTTAGTTTGTTCATCGGATATGACATTGTATACAATTTCTACGTTCAAGTAAAATTTTAATTATGTATGACATGTAGGTTTACCTATTGTAGGCGATGCAATACCTGTACTTTTATATTGGCACATATAATATATCCATATGTAATTTAGAACATAAAATAGTTAAATGAAACAAAAAACACTCCATTGATTGAGTTGATATATTGTTGATTCTATTTGCTGCGTTCTATTTTATGTACATTAAACAACAAGAAAACTGTAACAGCCTTTGTATATTATTAAAAGAATACCATAGCCGTTAGCGTGTGCTCCGTGCGTTACTCCCATACATACATATATTAACTAATGTTGATAGCGGACAAGTTATAGCTAAGCCTCCGGATAGTGTTCTACGTTATTACTTAACTGTGTTTTATTACTTTGTTTACCTAGAGATGGATAAATAATCGCGAGAATCAAAACAAAATAAATACTTTTCACCAGATTAAGTATTTAGTCTTGTGACAGGTTTTACACCGCACACACCCACTAAGTCTCCGATACTTGTAATCACAGGTTTCGTGCCTGTAGATCCTCATGATTTTGCGCAGCGCATAGTTATTTGACTCACAATGCAACATTTATTTATAACAAATAATTGTTAACTTCATTGTAGTCCTACCCGTGTTGAGATGACATCTCGATTATTTGGTTGAAGCATTCATATAACTTATTACCAAATTTTCACAAGCATTTACATATACATATATAAGCATTTACTTATAGTTTAATTTAGGGCATTTAACGTCAGATTGCGTAGTATTTCATTACTTTTTCTATTTTAAAACGCAATGAATTCGCGTTGTATTGTGTTGTAGGTTGTTATTAACATGGTTCAATTTATGACAGATGAGCTAGAATCACAGAAACCACCAGTTTTCTAATGGCTGAACTGAAGCTCACAAGATAAACGGCTTGCATACGTAGTGAGGGTCTAGCAATCACACCTTTTACCATTATGTAAACATTTAAAAAACGGTTGCTACATACTTTTGTAACGTGTCGGAACGAGGGAGAAAAAGAAATAGCTCTCCACCCACTTCATGTTCGTATAAGTTGAGAAAACCATGGTGCGGAAAAGTGCTTTACTTAATAAGGATACGAATATTTCCAGAATTTTCGTTAATGCCAAGCAGACACCGCGTTCGTTAGCCACACTCAGACATCGGTGTCCGAATCTTCAAGATAAATATCAGGCAGATTTCAGCGGCCGTTTGATATCACCTCCATGACAAGTCATAATTTATTTTGCGGGCCTTTGCATAGTATCCGTTGTTTACTAAATTTATTAACCAAAAAAATAAATTTGCTCCTGCACTTGTAATGACAGAAAGTGACCATTCTCATTTTTGTTCGTGTTTTTAACTTGTGTGAGCGTCATTAAATGGAGGCACAAATTGACTTTAGGCTTCCTAATAATTAATAAATATTTAATTAATTTTATATCAATAACATGTTTTAAACTAACTGTTAACATTATTTAATATAAACGAAGTAAACGTATAAACTCGAAGTAGATACATAATATCGCATCTAGTTACTAGAGATCAATTATTGAGCAGAGGGTTCGTGACATTAAACGAGCGCCTCGACCCACAATGACATAATAATCCTCTTTGATAATTTACACCACTATTTATTAGGCTTTCCTCACTGATTTAACTCAAAACATGATGATGATACAAGTAACGATAACTACTACTATAAGTATTTTCAGCGACCAACTGAAAATACTTATACACACAAATAAAATCCCGTTCATGTCTATCCTCCGACATACATAGGTTCATATCATCCATTAATAAACGATAACATAAACATTTCTAGGTTTTTTTTTTAACAAAACAATTACATAATGTATATTTAAGTAGAATTATACATAGATGGGTACTTGTATGATATTTAAAACAATATATACATACGCACGGAGCAAAGGTGACAAATCCATCATCATCAACTCTCCAACTAAAAAACTAGACCTCCTCCACTGGCCATTACGAGAGCAACGGTAGTACCTCTCTGTTCGAAGTGTTTTTCGACTACCTTGCTAGGATAGAATTTCGAATAGAGCGCATCAGATGCTTATAGTGTACTATAAGTCGAAGTTCTCTGTGATATTAAAAGTATGTTAGTCTGTCGATTTGCATATGGAGGCTATACTGAAGAAGGTTCCAAAGTCAGTTAAATGAGTCTAAAAGGAGTACCGATTTAAAAGAATGACGATTTCTACTTGACAGAAATACGACGCAGATTTTCGAAAGTATACAAAAATCCGTACTGAAGCTTCCTCGGAAGCGAAAGAATTACTTTACACTAAAATTGCATTTGGCTACTTTGGCTGGTACTTCCCTTCATTATCCCCCCGCGTAAGTTCTATTACCTTACAATCTCGGTAGGTCTTTTATCCTAATTGGGCTTGATGACACATGTTCTTCGACCATATTCACGAGTTGACATGTGTATTGCTAACTTTTTTTATACATAAAAAGCAATAAGTAGGTATGTGGTTTTAAGATAAAACACTACTTTCTGTTTAGGAGACTATCGCGTTTAATGAAAAAGGGCTCTTTTAAAATATGCAACAATTTATTTTGGAAAGGCTACAGATATATTAACAACTTTATAATTCTCTTTTATCCCTTTCTACTTGAATAAAAGCAAAATTTCCAATTGGTAAATGTTAGTTTCTGCTATTTTATGGATAGTTCGCGTACCATTATAAATAAATATATGTACATAGGTAGGTATGTTAAAATTATTACCTTACAAAGAGCAAATGATTCCTAAGTCTTTGTCTCAGTATCTTGAATGGTTATGGGTCTACATACTGTCGTATTTAAAATAAATGACCTGTATAGAGTTCTTACATATAGTTCAATACTTTTTTGACTGTCCTTGTAAATGGTCCGGTTTTATAACTAGAGATCCGTGATTAAATTCTGAATCAATTATCACAAAGATAAATTAGAAGAATGATTATAAAGGCGTAACTTTGTTTGGACATATGGCTGTATGCTACTCTTTTGCACCAAAACTACTAAATGAATTTCATTGAAACCTTGCAATAATATAGCTGTTATATCAAAATAATATATATTATAATTTATATTGCCTAAATCTGCCTAAATATAAACGAAATACAAACGATGACTGTTAAGTCATCGTTTGTTGTAAATCGGAAGAAAGTCTCTTATCTGCAAGCTGTTTAATGCTTTTAAAACGATTACAGTTTCACGAATATAATTTACTGTGAAAATGTTTGTCTTGAATAGTTCATATTTTATGTGTAAGCCATGATCGCCAATATAGTGAACCATAAATATGTTGTCGCTCTGAAGAAAAATAGGGTAGTTGCGCTCAAAATAAGGTAGATTAGAAATAATGTTGTCATCGAATCGGACGACATCACCTGATCGCCCCACCTGCCTATTTCGTTTTACCTGCACTTATTATAAAATGGGACTGTAGTTCTAGTTGGTTACGCATTATATTCCGATGCGTCGCGGTACACGAACCGCTCTGTTTCAATAGACTATCCTAGCACTTTCTATTGTCATTTAGCAATACAATTGCTATTATGATTGTAACACTGGATTGCCGTAATAGTTTAATTGAATAAGTCGCTAACTTTATATTTGGTTAAATCTCTGCGGTATCGGTTCTGATGCCCAAAGTGCCTTCTATAATTCTATATGTGCTCTGTTTCTCTATATTCTTATAAATATGTACAATTAAATTATTTCCAATGCTTATTTTACATCATCAAATTGATTTTTATCAGAGTAAATGCTTTTATCGCATCTAATATTAAAAAAGGTAAACTTCGTTTTTAGACTACGTAATTTAGAGAAATATTTTAAAAGAAACTATGCCGTTCGTAACGCGCAGGCGGTCGGGCGCAATACAGATGCCGATTCAAACGATATTTGAAATCGAGATATTTCAAATCCAAGAACATACCAAGGACATAGGATAGTTTTGATTGCGGAAGTAATTCCTAAAAAGGGTATAAGGGAAGGTGGAATTTGCCGTTGAAGTGTGATTTTTTATGCGATTATTCTTTGATGATCTACCTGGACGAAGTTGCGGGCAAAAGCTCGTTGAGTTATAGATCTTGTGTTGTTAATAACATACATGGACTAATTTATAACACAGAAATACTTATACTACCTCCTTAGCTAAATAAAATTTGTTATTTAAATGAGTAGTTTTTGTCTTAAACTTACGTGTTTCTATTGGTTGGTAACGGTCAGAGGCGGAGCTGAGGTTTTTACGAGCTATACGACATATCGTGCGTGATTACTCGTGAGGACACTCTAGGGATGGGCAAATGAAAATAAGTATATCGATATTAATGTTTTGGTGATTTTTAAATAATATTAAGTAGAAATTATCGATATACCACGATTTATGCTTACATAAATAGGCCTTAGCGTGAACGACTCTATTCTATGCAAGTCCTTTATTAAGTAATTAATGTTACCAGCTCGGGAATATACAAATAATGCTAGGTTATTCTGTATGAAATGATAAAATAAATGTGAGAAGTTTCTAAAAAATAAACACACCGAGTTGAGTTAGAATTTTGATACAAATTAAATATTTAATATTAAAGGTGGTAGAGCCGTTAGAGCTCGCCTGGGGCGGTACCACCGCCACCC